>APFE030177567.1:263581-327363 GCA_000404065.3 Pinus taeda
AACATGTACATATGCATCACATCCAAATACCCTTAGATGTGAAAGAGAGGGTTTCTTACCAGTCCATACCTCTTGAGGAGTCTTATCCTCCAATGTTGATGAAGGTGACCTGTTGATCAGGTAACATGCATTATCCACCGCCTTTGCCTAGAATTCCTTTCTTAACCTAGCACCACTTAACATGCTTCTTGCCCTTTCCATCAACGTCTTATTCATTCTTTCTGCAACTCAATTTTGCTGAGGTGTATATGGAGAAGTCTTCTGTTGTGCTATACCACACTTCTTACAGAATTCTTCAAGTTCCTTGCTGCAAAACTCTCCACCATTATCTGCCCTCAGCACCTTTATCTTCTTCTCTGTCTGATTTTCCACGAGAGCCTTAAATTCTTTAAACCTGTCAAAGGCTTTAGATTTCTTCTTAAGAAATATATCCATGTATTCCTTGAGAAGTCATCTATAAATGATACATAGTACACAAACTTACCAGTGATGGAACCTTCACAGGTCCAAACACATCACTGTGCACAAGCTCTAATATTTGTTTCGTCCTCTTACCACCAGAGGGGAAACTCACCCGATTCTGCTTCCCATATACACAATTTTAACAGAAATCAAAATCCAGAGAGCTATTACTCATACCTTCTACCATACCTTTACCATGAAGTATTCGAAGGCCATTCTCTCCAATATGTCCAAGCCTTTGATGCCACAACATGGTCCTCTCTCCAGAGATGACTAGATTTTCTACTCCACCTTCAGGAGCCACAGAACTATTGCACCCATCAACAACAATGCTACCTTGCAGCTTGTACAGAGTTCCAGTTCGAACTCCCCACATTAATACCGATGCTCCCCGAACCATCTTGCAGGTATCCTTCTCAAACACTGTTTTTACTCCTACATCATCCAACTTGCTTACAAAAATCAGATTTCTTGCCAATGTAGGAATATGTAGAACACCCGAAAGTGTTCTAACCCTTTCACCTTGTAACTTCAACTTTACTTTTCCGCGACCAATGATTCTAGCCTTCCTGTCATCCCCCATGAAGACATCACCACCATCATATTTCTCATAATCGCAAAACCACTCTATATGGGGAGTGAAGTGAAAGGATGCACCTGAGTCAATCAACCATGCCTCATGATCTACATGTGTACTTGAAGAAGCCAAGTACACATCCCCACCTTCATCTGAGGTGGTTTTCGCCTCTGCAGAAGGAGCATCATCAGATCCTTTCCTTTATCAGGAGCTTTAGATTTACACTCCCTTCTGAAGTGCCCTTCCTTTTCGCATTTTCAGCACACCACCTTTGTAGGTTTTCCTGGAGATTTAGATCTCCCTCTAGATTTAGATCTCCCACTCGATGACTTATTTTTGTTTATGTTCTGGGACCGTCCTCGTACAGACAAGGCATCACCATTCTGGCTCTCCATATTTTTCCGTCTCGTCTCCTCCGTCAGCAAGGATGAGACTATTTCAGATCCACTGATCTTTATCCACCAACAGATCCTCCATCTTGAGTTTCCACAACTCAAAACTTTGACCATTAAATTTCTCGATCTCTATCTTTCCGCCACTTTCCATCTTCTTTCACCACCAAAATCGATCTCGCAGGTCTCCCACTGAACAGGGTCTACCACAGGCCCGAGCGAAACCCCTTAGCAACAAAGGCGTCCCCTTGAAGCCAAAAACAACTCTGATACCAAATGTAGGTTTTAACCTCATACAGAAATTACCTGCATATGAATTTTAAAACACAAAAAATAAATAATGCGAGAGTAGAACACATAAAACACATATACATAGAGATTTTCCCCTGGATCCCAAAATTGGGACTACCAGCTTGATTTTTCATTATGTTCCTTTCAATATTACAATACATATTTATACATGCCAAAGCATCGAATACCATGGACCAAAAAACCATCGTGTCTAATACCATGAACTGAAAAACCATTGCGTCCAAAAAGCATGTGCGAAAATCATGCACAAAACCATAGGTGGGTCCGCCCAACGTAACATAGGGTCCATAACCAAATTTTTTTGGGGTGCTACCCTAGACCCCATAAAGTGGGGTTACAGATGCCCTTCAAACCCCCTGTTAACTACGTGGAAATATTATAACACAACCCAACATGAAACGTCGCAGAGAAAAAGATATAGTGAAAATTCGAGGATGACCTATTTTAGATGAAATTTTGGAGCTTGCAAAAACCCTAACTTCCTCAGATCATATATCCAAATATATAGCAAGATAATATCTGCAATTAAAACGCACAATTTAGAAAGATCTCTTCTCAAATGGGTTTTTTTTGTAGCTTCTGAAACATCACATAAAAAAAATTATAGCAAAAATACCATGATGACCGATTTGGAGCAGCAAAACCCTAGAATCCAAAGCTCTGATACCAAATGTTATGAAACCAGCTCACAAAAATATAGAAAAGATAGATGAATGCCTTACAATTCAGCCTCTTTGAGGGGGCAGCCTCCTTTACATTACACAAATGAGCAATTCTTGGATGATACAAATGACAAGGTCTCCTTTCTATATATAGGAATCTAAGGGGTCATAATATAAACACAACCGACATAACAATAATAATGTAAGGGCACAATAATAACAATAGTGGGCTTCTATGGGGTACAATAGTAACAATATGGGGACTACATGGGTACAACAATATAATAAGGGGGTTGTACTAATAACAATAAGGGGTTAGACTAGTAGTATAGGGACCTAACAGACTCGATTTGGAAAATGGAGATTCTTCATTTTTTAACGAGGTTGACACAGTTAAAGAACTATCCTTAGACATTTGTTTCATTTTTTAACGAGGTAGATACATGAAGAACCTGTCCTTGGATCCTTGTTTCATTTTTTAACGAGGTTGACATAAGACCGGGAACTATCCTCATGACCCTTGTTTCATTTATTAACGAGGTTGCCACAAGACTAGGAACTATCCTCATGACTCCTTGTTTCATTTTTTAACGAGGTTGACACAAGACTAGGAACTATCCTCATGACTCCTTGTTTCATTTTTTAACGTGGCTGACACAGTAAAAGCACTATCCTCATGACGCCTTTCATGACCCATAAGAGAACATGGCTCCCAAGAGGTCTTCACTAGACAGAAGAACCACGCTCTGGGAGAAATACATGTCATTTGGTACCAAAGACAGATCGGGTTCCAATGGCCCTAGTACATAATGTACAATACCACCTGTGTGATCATCAACAAATGCAGAGACAGAATGGGTAGCTACATAATTGACTTGTGACAGGGAAGGTACTGCTTGGAAACAAGAGCCAATAGGGGATGATGGTTGTGATGAGCCCCGTAATTGGGTAACTTATTGGGCTCATTTTTCCTAACTGTTCTTTGTCAATCCACCATTTTTCATAGTTTATGCATGTTTTTTGAGTATATCTATGTTAGTTGAACGAATGAGGATAGTCACTTGACCAAGAAGGCTAACACGTGGTTAATGCAGATTTTTGGACAAATTTTGGACCAAGGCCAAGCAATTATGAGCCAGATGACAGCCAAGCATGAAGGGACAAGGGTGAGAATTCGTAGGATAGGTGATCCTACATTAAATGGCCCCTTCCTCAAGTTCTCCACCCTCAGCTCGGAGTTCAGTAGGCCACCGAAAAGGATTCCCAAGGGCAACAGAGCAGTTTTGTGTAAAGTGACTGATCACTGGCAGTTTGAGTAGTCGAGCCCCTTGAGTTAAGGAGGGCTATTGGAGACCCTCGTAATGCATAAATAGGAAGGCTTCTAGCCTTCGTAGGTTACTTTTTGAACAATTGTATTTTGCACTATAGTGCTGTTATTTTTCAACTCATTTTGTAGCTGCTGCTGTACAAATTTCTTTTTGACATGGTTATTTTTGAGTAATGGAAAGCAGTTTCATTTGGCACCAGTTCTGAGCTTTTTCTTAGGAGCCTGTAGCTCTTGGGGTTGGGCCCAATCCAAGTGCCAAGGCTTCCTTCGTGTACTATTATTTGTTTTTAATGTTTTTGCAAAATAATTTCTGTTAAGTAGATTGAAATCTTGCTTTGTTACCTAGATCATTCTTGAGGATTAAAAAGGATTTTCATGTTCAAATTGATTTGATAGGTTAATAACAGGGAAGATCTTTAGAAGAAGGCTATCAAGCCCCCCTGATCTCACCTCTCCCTCAGTGGGACCATGAGCTGGGACCAAGGTGTCCTTGCTGCCACCAAAAACACTGTCTTTGCTTCATCATGCAATTATTAGTGTTAGATTATAATTTGCAGAAGTTGATACAAATTGTGGTTACATGCTCAGGTTCATGATTGCTTAGTTTGCATAGCTATTTCACATGATTTCATTGCAAATAAAATTCTGTTCATTTTCTTTGCTGTTATTTAGGTCAGATTAGGTTAAAGTAGCTAGGTTCTTGATTTTCCGAGTCTTTGTTTGTTCAGTTTGAGAAATAAATTGCAGAGCACCTATAATACCTCTCTATCTACCTGTACTCCATCAATCCCACCTGCTCCATCCTCTAACTCGGATTCTTGCCTTGCATTTTCCACATTCTCTCGCTTTGCCCTAATTTCCATATTTTTGTGCAACATTGCTCTATCCCTCCTTGAACAAATCCAACCATCCTCACCACTCCTCAGCTCCATCCACCAAGTCCTGGACCTCCTCACACCCTTATCTCACCTCCTTACCCACTACTTTACCTTTATTCATCCATCAACCCTCCAAAATTCCCTTTCGGAACATCCTGTAGAAATTAGAGAACATCTTGTAGAACCCCTGCAGACTTCCTGTAGAAGCTCACGATAGTGGTTTCTTGATATCTGAACACTGTGAAACTCTCTGGAAGGGTGATAGGGACCCCTTAGGCCCTCTTCTCACCTTCGCAACCTCCTACAAGTGCCTTGCCAGTTCCATTCCTCACCTCGCCTCTGCATAGTCAAAACAGTTAAAACACATGCATGATAATTCTGACAACTTATTCTAAAATACAAAAAGATGTTTTCTTCAGATTTTACTATAGAAGTATCTTAGAAACATGCATTTTACCTTCCTAGAAGTCAATGTCATCTCTTTTAGTAGCTTGCATCCTCTTTCTTGCATCAGTAGGGCTAGCTGGTAAAATTATGGTTTGCTAGGGTTTGCATTTCCTTTCAGCTTTTCAGCTTCTTTCAGCAAGTAGATTAGCTTCCTTTGAGTTAGCTTCCATCCATCAGTTAAAAAGCTTCTTCTCAGAGCTCATAGAATTTGGCTTAGGCTCTTAGCGGACTTGTGCCAGTTGACCAAGTGACAGCCATGGCAAGAGCTAGTACTTGTGCATACAGCACCACCACTTCCAAGTTTGTTACGAACGACCGGGTTGATAAAAATAAAGAAGGGAGTCCCAGGAGTTGTAGCATTATTGCTGCAATACTGGAGCCCACCATCTTTTTGGCGCCGTTGCCGAGGAAGCATCAGAGTACTTGTGATTGCTACTTTTCTTCTATTTTCTACTACAACCTTATGCTAAGTAGTTTATTTCATTTCCATTCTGCAATTTCATTTCCACAAAAGTAGACTAGACATTTCCTGCTTTCATAGATTAGCATTTCAATTCCGCAATTTCAATTCTACAAGCGTAGGTTAACATTTCAATTCGGCAAGCATAGCCTAGCATTTCATTCCTGCAATTTCATTTCAGCAAAATAGATTAGTCATTTCCTGCTTTCATTCCAATTCCACATTTTCATTTCAGCAAGATAGATTTCAGTTCATTGCAGTTCCATTTATTTCAGTTTTGCAGGTACAAGCAGAAAAAAAGAAGAAGCAAATGAAACCAAAAATCTTTCATTTCATGCCTCGTAGGAACAAAGACAATACCGGAAAATTCTTACCCAACACCCCCACCACATCACGGAGTCACCCTTATCTCTTCTTCGGTGGCACTGACCCAGAAGAACCTATAGGTGAACCTCCAGAGATATACGAAGATCCTATAACAGAAGAAGAGTGAGAGAACATTCCTCTTGAGACCATGCCCGAACACAGAAATGGTATAGGAGATGAGAAGAGAATAGAAGGTGCCTTTCCCATCTAAGAGACCAATGGGGACATGAAAATGAAAAACATAAGTCCCTCAGCCTTACCTCACTTCCATGGATTGACCACTAAAGACCCTGATACCTTCCTATTTGAGTTTGTTGTCCTTTGTCGAACTTATGACTATGCAGAGGGCGAGCAAAAGTTGAAACTCTTTCCTTCTACCCTCAAGGATGCAGCAATACGCTGGTTCATGGGGTTACTTGGAAACAATAACACCACTTGGGCTCAGATGCAGCAAGCCTTTAACAACAAATACCGGGACTGTTGTAGGTCAAAGGAAACAAAGGGAGAGATCTTTAAGATGACCATGGGAAGTGATGAGTCTTTAGAAGACTATGAGGAAAGGTTCCAACTTAGTTATAAATGGGTTAGGTGCACACTTGACCCTGAATCTCTGAAGCTGGTTCTGCTCCGAGGAGTCCCTGAAGACCTTCTAGATACCCTCCATTTGCTAGCTGGAGGAGACATCTACCAACTACCTTATGAGGACATAAAGAATGTGTTTAGAAACCATTCTAGGGTAGCCCGGAAAAGAGGTAGGGGGAATCCACTTTTAGCTAGTACCACCTTCTCCAAGCATGAGTTTTCTAATCAGATGGAAGACCTCAAAAGTGAGATGAGGCAGACTATTGCCATGCAACTTGATACTTTCTGAATCCAACAAAAGAAAGAGGAAGCTGAGAGGGCTTTGGCCATTTTTTGTCCTAGATGTACAAGGAAGCATCCTAAGAACGAGTGTCCATTGAACTCAGTAGAGGTATGTTTCATTTGTGAGGAGGACCACCCCACAAACCAATGCCCAACCTTACCCGGATTTAAAGCTATGTACTAGGGCACTGAGGCAGCCACTGAACCACTCTACTTCCTCAACCAAAGGAGGCCACGTGGGCCCAGGCCCTACCAGCAGGGGATGCAAGGGACATCCCAAGCTTATTATAGCCCTAACCAATCCGCTCATATACCTTCTTGGGGTCCCCTTTCTTATCCTTCCTGGTCCGCACCTCCTTCATGGTCTTATCCATCTCAATACCATACTCAACCTACTGCTCATTCGTTTCACTCACATGTCCAGCCACAACCTCAGTGGAATGCACCTCAGCCGGGGTGGAGGCCCTAATACAACTCTCTTCCCGCCATTCTACCTCCACCACTTGCTCAACCACAATCATTACCTCCTGCTCCTCCAAGACAACCCCAGATGCCTGCTTAACCAAACCCAAACCCCAACAACAGATAGGCCCAGTAGGTATACACTGAGGAGACAACATGCCCTACCTATGTTGTGGAGATCTAGGAGATCAACCTGCGATCTGGGAAGGTCCTTCCAGACCGCCAACCTCCTCCCCCGGAGGATGAGGAAGAAAAACAGGAAAGTGAACCCAAAGCCATTCCACCCTTTCCTGAGTGACTAACTGTAACCATGCAACCAAACCGAGAGGAGACTGAACTTCTGGGAGAACTTAAGCAGTTGTGTGTGAAAATACCACTTCTCCAGGCCATAAAAGATGTACCAATATACAACAAATTGATCAAGGAGAAGTTTTTCAGGCACCCAGGCAGGCGCAAGAGAGATGCCCCGACTATCAATGTCATAGGACAAATTTTCGATCTAATGTTGGGGCAAGTAATCTGTCCAAAATATTTGGACCCTGGGAGTCCTGTAGTTGATGTCCACATCAATGGCACCATAATCCCCCACACCTTGATCGATCTAGGGGCTACCATTAATGTGATGACCTGGGACACTATGCTTAAACTCAACCTTCAGACTTCCTTAAGAAAGACCTCGACAGTATTGCAATTAGCAGACCGCTCCACCATGACTCCCAAAGGGATTGTGGAAGATGTCCTGGTCTCTGTTGACTCTTGGGAGTATCCTGCGGACTTCTTTGCCCTTCAACCAAAGGAAAAACTCATTGGATACCCCCTCATTTTGGGAAGGCCTTGGTTAGCTACTGCGGATGCTTACATCAGTTGTCGAGCTGGGAGCATGACCATCAAGAACGGGCCTATGTCCAAACAACTAGTCCTATACCCTCCTGCCCAACCTCTGCTAGAACATAATTTACCACTCTGGTTGGAAGAGGGAGATGAGGATGAGGTCTACTCTACACCATTGTGCATAGTAGAAGCCACCAGGGGAGGCCCTCAAACCGAGGATGACTTGATTGAGAATTTGATTCAAAATCCACCTCCTGGTGCACTGTCATTAGAGGAGTTGGTGGAAGGTACCCAAGCCAGTGCTTTAGTGGACCTCTGTGTGGCTGATCTGACCTCTCCTAGAGTTAAGAATGTGGAATTTGGCCCCGGAAGAACCTTAAAGATCAGCTCATCCCTATCTCTTTCCCAGGAAAAGGAGCTGTGTAGCCTATTGGACCATCATTTGGATGCTTTCGCTTGGAGCTATAAGGAGATGAAAGGAGTCCACCCTTCGGTCTATACCCATCACATTTACATCAAGGAGGATTGCAAACCAGTCCGTCAGCCTCAGAGGAGAATGAATCCAGCCCTTAAAGACATTGTCAAAGAAGAATTGCAAAAGTTGTTGGATGCAGGATTCATCTACCCCATCTCCAAGAGTGAGTGGGTCTCACCTCTGGTGCTTGTGCCCAAGAAAAATGGGAAGTGGAGAATCTGTGTAGATTACCGAGAACTTAACAAAGCCACCAAGAAGGACCATTTCCCTTTGCCTTTCATAGATCAAGTGTTGGATGGACTGGCAGGGAAGAAGTTCTTCTCTTTCCTAGATGGGTTTCAGCGGGTATAATCAGATCCAAATCAGCCCGGAGGACCAAGATAAGACCACCTTCACTTGTCCATGGGTTACCTTTGCCTACCGGGTCCTTCCCTTTGGGCTATGCAATGCTCCTGCCACTTTCCAGAGAGTATTATTGAGCATATTCGCTGAATTGGTTCACGATTCGGTGGAAATCTATATGGATGACTTTACTCCTTATGGGTCCAACTTCCAAGAAGCACTGACTAACCTGGGAAAAGTTTTAACCAAGTGTATTGAGATGAACCTATCCCTTAGTCCTGAAAAACATGAATTCCTGATGACTAAAGGGACCGTGCTAGGTCATACAATTTCTCAGCAAGGGTTACAGGTGGATCTTAAAAAGATTGCTATCATCCAAAAGGTTCCACCTCCTCAAAAGGTAAGAGATGTTCGGAGTTTTCTAGGCTTAGCAGGATATTATAGAAGATTCATTAAAGATTTCAGTAAGCTAGCCTCGCCATTGTTTGGCCTCTTAGGGAAAGATGTTGAGTTTAAATGGACTGACGACTGCCAAGGGGCTCTGGATGAGTTGAAAGATAAGTTGGTGTCCATCCTGATCTTGAGAGGTCCAAACTGGGCCCTACCTTTCCACATCCACACCGATGCCTCGAAAAAACCCACGGGGCAGCCTTAGGACAAGTTGAGGAGAAACTACCATATGCCATATACTTTGTCATCAAAATCCTGTCCAAGGTAGAAATGAACTATACTGTAACCGAGAAAGAGTTCTTGGCTGTAATCCATTCCCTAAACAAGTTCAGACACTACATCACAGGTTATCAAACATTCGTACACACTGATCATGCTGCGATTAGATATTCAATGAATAAGCCTGATGAAAATGCTCGTATCATTAGATGGTTACTTTTGTTGCAACAATTTGATTTGACCATTGTCGACAAACCAGGTAAGGAAAATGTTGTTACTGACTTCCTGTCTAGATTGGATTTGCCTGCAGGTGAAGAAGGGACAATGGATGACCAGATGCCAGATGAACACCTATTCGCTATCTCAGTACTCTCTCCATGGTTTGCTGATATAGAAAATTACTTGGTCTCAGCACAGTTCCTTCCGCATCTATCCTCAAAGGAGAAGAGCAAAATTGTGAGGAAGAGTGCCCCATTCACTTGGATTGGGGGCAACCTGTTTAAACTTGGCCTAGATCAGATCTTGAGGTGTTATGTTAGGGAGGAGGAAGTCTTTGACATCCTCCTAACCTGTCACGATGGGCTCTGTGTAGGCCACTTTGCAGCAAAAAGGACTGCCTTCAAAATTCTACAGGCAGGCTACTATTAGCCTACACTTCATCAAGATGTCAGAAGATACATCAGCCAGTGTGACCGATGTCAGAGGATGGGGAAACCGACTCCAAGGGATGAAATGCCCCTCCAACCTCAAGTGACCTTCGAGCCATTTGAGAAGTGGGGCATGGATTTTGTGGGTCCTATCAACCCTCCTTCAAAGCAAATGTCTTACATCAATGTGTGCACCGATTACCTGACAAAGTGGGCAGAAACAAAGGCAATCAAGGCAGTGACAGAAGAAAAAGTGGCTGAGTTTTTAATGGAAAATATCTTCTACAAGTTTGGCTACCCAAGAGAGCTAGTCACCGATCAAGGAAGCCAGTTCACCTCTAACTTGATTGAATATTTGCTTGCTCATCACAAGATCAAGCACAAAAATTCCACCCCGTATCACCCACAAGCAAATGGGCAGGTGGAAGTCACTAATAGAGCGTTGGAAGAGATTCTGACTAAGGTGGTGAGCAGCAGCAAAAAGGATTGGGCAGATCGCCTGGTTGAGGCCACCTGGGCCTACAACACCACTTGTAAAACTACATCAGGTTTCACACCTTATGAGCTGGTCTACGGGAAGAAAGCTTTGCTGTCCATAGAGTTCGAGTACAACACATTGAGGGGGGCAGCCCAACTGGACTTAGATCTCAGCCATGCTCAACGTGAAATATTACTACAGCTGAATGGATTAGATGAACAGAGAATGTAGGCCCTTCTCCACTCAGAAGTGGTTCAACTCCAGAGGAAGACATGGCATGACTGGCACCTTAATGAAAAGCAATTCTAGCCAGGAGATTGGTTGCTGCTGTATGACTCAAGATACAAGGATTTCAAAGGGAAGTTGAGGACAAGATGGTTAGGACCATATACAGTGGAAAAATGCAACGACAATGGTTCAGTCCTTATCAGGACCATTGATGAAGAAGCCATCCCCATGCTCGTCAATGGGCATCGATTGAAAATCTACAGGAAACCCATTTCGAGGTAGGAGTTCCTTGAAACTTTGGAGAAATCAGTGCTGGTAGTGGAGCAGGGCCCTGCCTCTATTCCACCCACACCTTGATCATAAAAAAAAAAAGAAAAAAGAAAAAACAGGAATAAAAAGATCCTTGGGTGAAAACCTCTTCGAGGCGCCCAGGGAAGACAGTGAGGGTGAAAACCTCATGGAGGCGCCCCAACTGTCTCTCAGAAAAATAAGAAAATGGAATGAAAAGATCCTTGGGTGAAAACCTCTTTGAGGCACCCAGGGAAGATAGTGAGGGTGAAAACCTCATGGAGGCGCCCCAGCTGTCTCTCTCTAAAAAAAAAAAAAAAAAAACAGGCCTAATCTTTGTGAAATAATTGCAGGTTGCAGGTAAGGAGGGTCGCGCAAAACAAGGATAGGGGTCTGTACCAGGCTGTAGGACATCCCTACAGACACTCCCTCCATGGCCACATGCCTTTCCTAGGATTTGATCACATTCAAGTCGAGATTCCACCTTCTACAGGAAGTTTTGTACTTCTACAGGAAACATCCTGTAGAACCTTCGGGTGAGCCAAATTCGATTTTGGAGGGGCATCTGAAGGTTGGAATCTGTTTGTTAGGCCTGCAGCCACCCCTGTTTCCACCCATCACCATATGGCACCCTGTTCCATCTCTTTACACCTCCGTCATCCACTTGGTTATGTGTTCCTGCACAACCATTCAAGAAACCATGTTTTCCTCATATTGACAACAAGAATTTTTAAGTGACAAGTCAAGCAACAAATTCTCGCACACTCTACATGTCCAAGCTCCATCTAGATGCTTCATCAAAGAATCCTGCGCTTGTCAGCAATATAGCCCTGCTCGTTTAGCCTCCATCCCAGGAGGAGAAGCAGCTACAGGACATCCTACAGGAACCTGTAGCAGCTGATCCCTCTGGAACACATACTCTGGAGGCAGGGACAGTCGAAATCAACACAGGGAACATGCAAAAGGCTCCTCTTGGACATGAAAACATCCTCGACGGCCGAAACCCAACAGAACCTGTGCATGTAGCGTTTTCAACCGAAGGATCGGGTTCCAAAACCCGTGCATACAACATCAACAAATGAAGGAATGGGTTCTAACACTCGTGCACGAGGTAGCAGCAAGCGAAGCAGTGGTTCCAAGACCCAAAGTCTACATAACGCGTCCACGGCCACGCAGGTAAGTGTTTAAACTCATTCGTCAATTGCATAAACTATATTTCGAAAACTGCATGTCTGTGAAAATGGTTTGGATTGAACAGGATCGGTGGCCAGTCAAACCGGCCACCCTCAGCTAGTTACATGGCTTCGTGGGATCCAAACAAGCTCAGTTACGTTCAAAATTTCCAACGTGCCATGCAGCCGACACATGTGGAGTGTCCAATCGGGGAAAATCGTCGGGATTGGCAGTGGTGGCGGCGGTTAATGGTAGAGGGGAGGTGATGGCGGCCAGGGACACGTAGAGAAATGATGGCCGTAACGTTGGATCAACGGTTCGGTCCGACCACCTCACCCCTTCGCCACAAATTGTGCCACAGTTAAAAGATGCTCGGCTGAAGACTCTCACCACCCACTTTTCATTTGCACTTGCAACGTCCTTGGCCGAAGTACGCGTCCTCTGCTTCCACAATCTGTTAACCTGTCGTCCTCCACTGAGCTTTTCAGCCTATTTCAAAAATCTCCCGCGTACTGGGCTCATTCAGAGGCACAGTGACATCCTACAGAAGTCAACAAGAGTTCTACAGGAAGAAGCTCTACAGGAAGTACGACATAGTTTTCCGGAGCAGGGAAGCCTGGACTTTTCTTCGTCGAATTTGGATTTCCGAGAGAGGTAGGCTTGAAAACAACCTTCCATGCATAATATGTTCTGAAAAGGTGGTGAATTGAACTATCTTGAATTGGAGAGTCAGAGACAAGTCTGCCTGTGAGTTGAAAATAACAGTTTGCCTGTGTGTTGCACAAAATTTCTCAGTCGTTTTTGCGTCAAAAGTCTCCTCCACGGTTCCTGTTAACAAAATTCTCCTGTAGGAAAGATATGCAACTGAGAGGACTAGCCTGTGTATGAAGAATTTGAATTTACATGGTTGTATGTATGCTAGGGATGAAAATTGAGCTCTGTATTCTACCTGTGGAAACCCAATTTTTCCTTTCATAAACGAACAATCGAGTTTTGGGCAGCAACAGCCTTAAAACTAGGGAATTGGTGCTACTTAAAATTTGAACACCTGAGAGATCCCTTTTTGAAGTTCAAGGGAGGAAATGGTAAACAACATTCCCTTTTCTGATTGGAGCATAAAACAGAGCACTCTCACCATCCCAGGCGGGTTTATCAAGAAAGAACCCTCGGATCCCAGTAAGTTGCACAAGCATCCTAAGGTGGTGAACCTCTCCACCCGTGCCAATTGGATGTCCTTTTGTGACAAAATTTAGGGCCATGACAATGAGATAACGGAGGAATTTTTAATGTCCCTACAGCCTAAATCAAAGACACAGGCCATAGTGAATTTCAGAGGGTTGACCCTAGAGCTTACCCGTGAGCTCATTAATCGAGTTATTGGTTTGCCATTAGGGATACCATGGAGCAAAGAAGAGAGGTCATTGGGCCAAGCAGCCAAGAAAGCATTCTTTCTGCCCAGGGAACATCCTGCAGAAGACAAGAACGGGGTCCGGAGAGCCAACTTACATCCTCTTTGGACCAAAGTCAGTTTCCAAATCATGAAATACATTACCTGTGAAGGGAGGTTCAACATTGTCTACGGCTATCATTTCATGTTGTTGAGTGAACTAAGACATGGAATGGATTTACCTCCAGAAAAGAAGTTGAGCATCCTCTATTTTCTTCTACAATCATTAATTGAATGTGGCATGAAATTGAAGGAAGGGACACCGGATCAGTTAGCCCATCATGGGCTCATTAAAATTTTAGTGGAAGATGCCCTCCACACCTACACTATCCCCCTCTCTTGGGAGATTTTCCGAAACATGTCCAGAGATGACAATATTCGAATTTTGGCCAAGGAGCTCACCTCATCCAACAGTGAATAAGGGGAACACACTGAAGCAGGAGAGAAAACTGGTGGTAAAGAAACACAGGGCAAACAGACACAAAAAGGATAGAAAGAGGAAAAGGGAGAATGCCAAATTGCTGAGCCTAAAATTGAAGGAGGAACAATGGCACAAACACCCCGGGAAAAACGATTGCAGAGTAGAGAAGAGAGGACTGAAAAATTCCAAATAAAGGACGGCACAACCAAGGCAACCACACATAAATTAAAAGGAAAGACACATCCATCCAAGTAGACTGAAATAGTTGACACCAAACTTTCTACAGGAAGCATGAAAACGATTTCTATAGGAAGCATGGAAACAGTTGACACAGGACTTTCTACAGGAAGCATGAAAACAAAACAACAAAAGGAGAAATCAATTGAGATTTTGGCTAGGGAGGCACCAACTGTGCTGGTTGCCTTAAGCACATCTCCAAAACAAAAAGGGAAGCGAAAAAGGGAGCCCTCCATGTACATTAAGGCAAGAAGGAGCACGTAGATAAAAGCTGGCACACCCCAGCCATAGTCAAAGGAGCCAATTACGATTGAGGACACCACAGCTAAACAAAAGGAAAAGTCTCTTTCAAAGGCATCCATCACCTATGAACGAGGAAGCTCGAAAATGTCCACCTGGAGAGAAAGGATTAAAATGATGGACTCAAAGACATCTCTACAGGAAGCTGAGACAGTTCTATAGGAAACGCTAGCTAAGATAAAGGAGACCAAGGAATTGGAAGAAAAGGCAGCTAAATCATCACCAGAGGAAGAAAATACTGAGAACATTTTGGAACGAAGCCCGGAGCCTAGCTTGGGCTCATACTATAACCTGTTAGAGGCCGGAAAGATAATTCCCCAAAAATTCGCGGTGCCACTTTTCTTTGCACTAGAAGAAGAGAGAGTGAGGACCCACACTTGGATGAAGATCGCCAAGTCCAAGGGTGTGGCAGACATAGGTCCCCTGGAAGAACAACTCAAGGAGGCAAGAAAGGAATTGGCTATGGTAAGGCATGTGGAAAGTAGTCAGCGGGCCAAGCTACAAGAAGAAAACGAGCTACTTAAACAGCGGCTACAGCTACAAGGACACTATAAGGAAGACATGCCCCACATCTTGGGAGAACAATGGCAACAGGAGAAGCCCACAGCAGACAAAGAAACCCCTGATGAAAAACAGAGAGGAGATGGGCTGCAGGTTGAAATTGAGGCACTAAATAGACAGCTACAGGAGAAGGAATTGCAAGCAGCACAGGAGATACAGTCTCTAAGGCAACAGGTACAAGAGAAGGAAGCCCAACTGGCCTGCACGACCAGCTGGGTAGTAGAGGCCATGCAGTGTAGGCAACCTGCCAAATCATATGCCCTATACCTTAAGGATCAATGGTTGCAGTTCCAGATTAACACCTTGGCCCAAAGGGGCACCACTCCATTTCAAACTACCATCAATTCATGGCTTTATGTGACAGTAGCTCATCAGAGGACAAGGCCAAATTATCAGAGTTCTACCTACACAACTTGGCCCTTCCCAATATGAATTTGTGGGAGCCCAACGCTGTGGTAGGAGATGTGCAACTTATGGCCATGGCCTCTTGGCTAAATCATGAAGAAAAGAGAGCAGTAGAGGTCTGAAATGTTATGGACAGGGAACTAAAGGAACCACTAATGATCAGAGCAGAGCTGGAGGATCCCTCAACATTAATATATGCCCACCAACACTTGGCCAATGACTCTCAGGCCCTACCAGATTACATTGAATGACAAGCTCAAGACATAGCCCATTTTGAGGACATGGAGACACTATTGGGGGATAACTGTGTTCATGCTTGCACCCGGAGGTGGAACACACTGTCCCACAGCCTAAAAATAAGAGAATACCACTCCCCAACAAGGATGAGGGAGGCCTTGGCAAGAGTACCCCTCTACAAAAAGTCCATGCAGAATCTTCAGGCCAACTGGATCGGCCTCAAGTTCAGTCCTCCCTTGCTTTTGGGGCTACTGGAAAGAGTCAAAGAAGAGGAGGAGCACAGGCAGTGGGAAGAAGTGGAAAGAAAAGCAGGATTTCATGACCGTGAAGACGATATCACCTCAGAGGCTTGGGATGTGAGAGAGGTGGTCAAGGCAATCAAGGATGATGAGCTGGATTAGTTGCTCAGAGGATGATCAACCCATTTAGCAGGGGGGTGATGATGAACCCCGGAATTGTGTAACTTATTGGGCTCATTTTGCCTAACTGTTCTTCGTTAATCCACCATTTTTCATAGTTTATGCATGTTTTTTGAGTATATTTATGTTAGTTGAATGAATGAGGATAGTCACTTGACCAAGAAGGCTAACACGTGGTTATTGCATATTTTTGGACAAATTTTGGACCATGGCCAAGCAATTATGAACCAAATGATAGCCAAGCATGAAGGGACAAGGGTGAGGATTCGTAGGAAGGGTGCTCCTGCATTAAATGGCCCCTTCCTCGAATTCTCCACCCTCAGCTCGGATTTCAGCAGGCCACCGAAAAGGATTCCCAAGGGCAGCGGAGCAGTTTTGTGTAAAGTGACTGATCACTGGCAGTTTGAGCAGCCGAGCCCCTTGAGTTAAGGAGGGCTGTTGGAGACCCTCGTAATGCATAAATAGGAAGGATTCCATTCTTCATAGGTTACTTTTTGAACAATTGTATTTTGCACTATAGTGCTATTATTTTTCAGCTCATTTTGTAGCTGCTGCTGTACAACTTTCTTTGTGACATGGTTATTTTTGAGTAATGGAAAGCAGTTTCATTTGGCACCAGTTCTGAGCTTTTTCTTAGGAGCCTATAGCTCTTGGGGTTGGGCCCAACCCAAGTTCCAAGGATTCCTTTGTGTATTGTTATTTGTTTTTAATGTTTTTGCAAAATAATTTCTGTTAAGTAGATTGAAATCTTGCTTGGTTACTTAGATCATTGTTGAGGATTAAAAAGGCTTTTCATGTTTAGATTGATTTGATAGGTTAATAATAGGGAAGATCTTCAGAAAAAGGCTATCAAGCACCTCTGATCTCACCTCTCCCTCAGTGGGACCATGAGCTGGGACCAAGGTGTCCTTGTCGCCACCAAAAACACTGTCTTTGCTTCATCATGCAATTATTAGTGTTAGATTCTCATTTGCAGAAGTTGATACCAGTTGTGGTTAGATGCTCAGGTTCATTATTGCTTATTTTACATAGCTATTTAACATGATTTCGTTGCAAATAAACTTCTGTTCATTTTCTTTGCTGTTATTTAGGTCAGATTAGGTTAAAGTAGCTAGGTTCTTGATTTTCTGAGTCTTTGTTTGTTTAGTTTGAGAAATAACTTGCAGATCACCTGTAATACCTCTCTATCTACCCGTACTCCATCAATCCCACCTGCTCCATCCTCTAACTTGGATTCTTGCCTTGCATTTTCCACATTCTCTCGCTTTGCCCTAATTTCCATATTTTTGTGCAACATTGCTCTACCCCTCCTTGAACAAATCCAACCATCCTCACCACTCCTCAGCTCCATCCACCAAGTCCTGGACCTCCTCACACCCTTATCTCTCCTCCTTACCCACTACTTCACCTTTATTCATCCATCAACCCTCCAAAATTCCCTTTCGGAACATCCTGTAGAACATCCTGTAGAAATTACAGAACATCCTATAGAACCCCTGCAGACTTCCTGTAGAAGCTCACGAAAGCGGTTTCTTGATATCCGAACACTGTGAAACTCTCTGGAAGGGTGCTAGGGACTCCTTAGGCCCTCTTCTCACCTTCCCAACCTCCTACAAGTGCCTCTCCAGTTCCATTCCTCACCTCGCCTCTGCATAGTCAAAACAGTGAAAGCACATGCATGATAATTCTAACAACTTATTCAAAAATACAAAAAGATGTTTTCTTCAGATTTTACTATAGAATTAGCTTAGACACATGCATTTTACCTTCCTAGAAGTCAGTGGCATCTCTTTCAGTAGCTTGCATCCTCTTTCTTGCATCAGTAGGGCTAACTGGTAAAATTATGGTTTGCTAGGGTTTGCATTTCCTTTCAGCTTTTCAGTTTCTTTCCGCAAGTAGATTAGCTTCCTTTGAGTTAGCTTCCATCCATTAGTTAAAAATCTTCTTCTTAGAGCTCATAGAAGTTGGCTTAGGCTCCTAACAGACTTGTGCCAGATGACTAATTGATAGCCGCGACAAGAGCTAGTACTTGTGCATACAACACCGTCGCTTCCAAGTTTGTTATGAACGACCGGGTTGATAAAAGTAAAGAAGGGAGTCCCAGGAGTTGCAGCATTATTTTTTCAATACTAGAGCCCACCAAGTTGCAAAGGAGGCACTTGGTGACCAATGAATGGCAATTGATCAATAGTCACAATTCTCCCTTCGTGTGGAAAACAAACCACATGGAAAAGCGAAGAAACAAGAGCTCCCATGACCTAAACGTATTCGCGTCCAAGCAGAATACTGAAATCTAAGGGACCTTGGACTACCATCATGTCTACATAGATGGTCTTTCCTCCAAAAGTAATAGGGAACTTCAGAAGGACCCCCAAGGGTTGATTGGTTCCTTTGTTGAAAGCCAACAGATTTTGAGTGACAGGCACAAGCTGTGGGGAGCCCAAATCTTGCTAAGTAGTAGAAGACATGATGCTAACATATGCACCTTCATCTAATATAGTGCCATGTACTACCATATTATAGGCTTGGACTATGATCTGGAAGGCGGAAAGCAGTCAATGGACCCCAATCGAAAGTGACGACAAAACTACCTGGTGGGCGTATCATATGATTGCCCCCATGCTGTACAGGAATAGGAGAAGGACTCTCCTGAAAAACCAAAACGGGATGGTCACTCTTTGATTCATGAGAATTTTAGGAGACGAGAAGTACATGAGAAGTGTGATCATCACTACTCTCTTTGGGAATAGAGTCAACAACTATAGGTGGAGCCAAGTCAACACTCTTTTTGACCAATGGTTGGTTAGGAATAGACAGAAGAGAGTCATGCTCAGGAAGAGAAGGGTGGGAAAGAGATGAATCCAAGTCAATCTCTTTACCAACCAGGAGAGGGTCAAAAGAAAGCCTATGATAACCAACAGGAATTTGGGGTTGAGGAGCTGCAAGGTTTTCCAAAACTTTGGATGTTCTTTCCATAAGAGGACAAAGGTGAAGAATATGCTCTCCTTCACATAACCTACAGGGGAATCTAATATTTCCCTTATTCTTACCATTGCTAGCTGAGGGTGTAGCATTGACATGATTTCCATATGTTGACAAGGATGGTCGGTTCAGGTCTTGAGACCATACCTCTGAGAATCTGGGAATACCAGGATAGTCTCGAAGGAGATGGTCACCCTTACACAACTTGCAAGGGAATATGACTTCTGTGGAGGATCAAAAGGTTTGTCGATAGGAAGTGCATTTAGAGAAATAACTTCACGGTTGGCCTCTCTCTTATCTGACTTCTTCTTCTTCTTCTTCTTAGCCTCTTAGTTACTAGATTTGAGACTTTCACCAGGTGAAGTAGAAGAGGAGGGTGAAGAAATGGGGGAAGAAGGAGAGGGGTCAACCTTAGAATCATCGTGACATGATTCAAATGAAGGATACATTTGGACAAGAGTTGGGATGCTTAGGATCATGAAGGTCGAAAACAACCAAATAGGTAGACTAATGGTTAACCCAAGAAGGGACAATGTCGCCATATAAGGAGCACCAACATTTCCAAAACAAGTAAAAGGACCAGGATTCCCATTTGAGGGAAATCCTTGACTAGTAGATTCTGGAAATGTTTCCATTGGAATTGACCCTAAAAAATTAATAAGGAATATAACTTTAACGAAGAATATTTCATGGGAAGTTAATTTTAGAACATTGAAACAAAACTTTTCCTTTTCATGTTTTAAGAGTCAAGAAAAGGGAAAAAGGTGACTCTAGTCGTTTTTGAAGTTAATGAGCTTGAAAGGACAAGTGCTCAATGATCTTTTAAATTTAACGAGTCAAAAATACCAAAATGACTACTAGGGATAATCTAGGCAAAAGGATTATTGATGACAGCCTAGCTGCTTTGATACAACAAAGTTGCATCTTTATAAAATTCTCGTGGACTTGTGGGTTATGGGCCCACATAATTGGTTTTTTTTTTTCGACATACTCATTCCTGCAGTCAAATTTCTTTCACTGAGATCCATCATGATATCTGCCAAAACCAACCTTAACCCATTTCCCGTTGGAACTCAAATAAGTTAAACATCTTTGAATAATTCATCGGGTCTGCCCGACATGTTAACCTGTGCGCACATTCAAGTGCGATTACTGTCTGATCAATAAACCAATGAACGGTCTTGATGGTTGGAACTCAACAAGGTTTTAAGCTCGTTGTATAAAACCTTATCGTGTCCATTTTTTGAATTAAGTCCCATGCATTTTCTAATGCAATATGTGTCTGATCACCCATTAAACGGATGATCCGATCACCCTAAAGTTTAAATTCCTTTTGATGATTTTCTTGGGTTCGCTAGCCGAGGTAACTTGCTTGCAAGTTTCCACGTGATCACCATGGATCTTCTTCCATCAGACGGCTATGATGTTTCCTCCACCGTTCCTCTTCTATTGTTATTATCCATCGATCCGACCAATCCAACAGTTCCCTTTCTTTGTTGTTTTAATTCTTTCTACGTTGTTGATTTTCCATGTGCGACTTGACTATTCAATGACTTTGCTCTAGGTTCGATCAATCCATACATTGCACCAAATACTTCAACCACAAAACAAAATCTCACGAATAAACACAAGACATGGAGTCATTCAATGCAAAGCCTTCACTACTCTGGCAACATGATCTTCATTAAATCATAGAAACAAAAACCTTGAATTTCACACACATATAATACAGGAACCAAAATACGTAAAAACCACACGATTTCATTAATATTTCGAGTTCGATTACAACTATGTGGCCTCGATGGGCACACACTCGGCCTAGTATTACATTGAATCAACCTTCCGTCACAACGCGCAGGTTCACAATTTATAGAAATAACTACAGATAATGGACCATTCTAGATCCATGATCTTCTCCTAAGATCATTCACATCTCTCAAATCTGCGTAAAATAACAAATTACAAACAAAATTAATTAGATTAAGAGGAAATCTCATCCTCATGCCACACATTCTCCTTTCGCAACATTGGATTCCAATTTTAATGAAGGGTACTCGAATTCTCCTGCATCAGACTCCCGAGGTACACAAATTTATGACCTCCTTGTCATATGCTTCTGGTCTTTCTAACAACTTTAACTTGTGAGATGCAATCAGCCTTTGCAGTAACAAGTCTCCTTCTTGCTACACATGCCTCACTAAGCTTCTCTCCTTTGAGCTCAGTTTTTTGGCATCTCTCTAGTTCTCTCTTCTTTGGAACCATTTGAGCACTCCATGCTCTACGCTGCTGCAAGTATTATCACCTTCCTCTGCTGCTACCTGCACAAAAATATAAAGACCATATGCTTACCAATCCTCAACATAAATGTACCTCTATGCAAAATATTATTCTGCTCTGATACCAAAATTGATGACAACCTAGCTGCTTTGATACAACAAAGCTGCATCTTTATAAAATTTGCGTGGACCTGTGGGTTATGGGCCCACATAATTGTTTTTTTTTTTTTTTTTTAATTTTTCAACGAACTCGTTCCTGCGGCCGAAATTTCTTTCACTGAGATCCATCGTGATATTCGCCAAAGCCAACCTTAACCCATTTCCCGCTGGAACTCAAAGAAGTTAAATTTCTTTGAATAATTCATCGGGTCTGCTCGATGTGTTAACCCATGTGCAAATTCGAGCGCGATTACCTTCCGATCAATCAACCAATGAACGGTCTTGATGCTCGGAACTCAACGAGGTTTTAAGCCTGTTGTATAAAACCTTATCGCATCCATTTTTTGAATTAAGTCCTGTGCATTTTCCGACGCAATATGCATTTGAACGCCCATTAAACGAACAATCCAATCACCCTAAAGTTGAAATTCCTTTTGATGATTTTCTCAGGTCCGCTAGCCAAGGTAACTTGCTTGCAAGTTTCCACGTGATCACCGTGGATCTTCTTCCATCAGATGACTATGATGTTTCCTTCACCATTCCTCTTCCATCTTTATTATCCGTCGATATAGCCGATCCAACAGTTCCCATTCTTTGCCGTTTTAATTCGTTCTACATCATTGATCTTCCGTGTGCGACTTGACAATTCAATAACTTTGCTCCGGGTTCGATCAATCCATACATTACACCGAAGACTTTAACCACAGAACCAAACCTCACAAATAAACACAAAACACAGAGTCATTCAATGTAGAGCCTTCACTACTCCGACAACACTATCTTCATTAATCCATAGAAACAAAAACCACAAATTTAACACACAGATAATATAGGAACCAGAATACATAAAAACCACACGATTTCATTAAATTTTCGAGCTTGATTACAACTATGTGGCCTTGATGGGCACATACTTAGCTTGGTATTACATTGAATCAACCTCCCATCACAGCACGCAGGTTCACAATTTATAGAAATAACTACAGAATCATGGACCATTCTAGATCCATGAACTTCTCCTAAGATCATTCACATCTCTCAAAATCTACGTAAAATAGCAAATTGCAAGCAAACTTAATCAGATTAGGAGGAAATCTTGTCCTCATGCCACACATTCTCCTTTCATAACATTGGATTCTGATTCTAATGAAGGGTGCTCGGGTGCTCCTGCATCAATTACCAGGTAAGCGTGAACTGCAGAATACCTCCCGGCGAGCCGAGAAGTATGGGCATGCAATCTCCCCGATGTTGTGTTTATTGTATCACGTTTACAAGGCAATAGACTTGGCTTCCTATGGATAAAGGATTCCAGACCTAGTGGGGTCTCCTTTCGTATACATGATAGTACGAGGAGCACAACTCCGTACTAGCGATGTCTAGTGCCGAAGAAAATGACAACTGCTAGGTTTAAAGACACCAGAATACGTCTCTACCCTAGACCACTAAATGTGAGCGTTAAGTTTCAATGCTTCCTTAGGTTAATTCAATAAATTTTAATGGTTGATCTTGAATTAGGTTTCAATTACAAGGCCCTACCACTGTCATCTGAAAAAAATCCTACATGCAGCTATATGAGAAAATAGATCTTTATCTTCGATGAAAGTTAATAGTAATTGAGGAATAGAGAGCACACAATAAATGCAACAATAAAAGAATGAAATATTTCACTAATATATGTCCTAAATGCACTTAATCAACAAAAGAAGTTTCATTTCATTTCCAATGCTTATGATGATCCAATTCTAGCTTCTCAATGACGCTATTAATGCAATATTTTCTCTTAAGTAAACTAGAATGATGTTCTTATTTTCATAAAATGCAAAATGAATCTTTCACATAAAGCACTTTGAATGAAATTTTTCACAATTGTGAACAAACAAGTATCGATCAAATCCAAATCATGATAAATGAAACTAAAAACAAATTCTTCCTTGAATCGAACAAACCAAACACATAAATGCTTCAATCGACAAACCAAGTAATATAGTCTATGCTTGGAAAGAGAAAAGAGACACCCGAAATAAGAGAACAAACGAGACTCTTTCACTCATTCGATTGAAAATGAAACAAACAGAGCATCCTGGTCACTTCTGGGTGGAAGAAGAGAGTCTGAGGGTCAAGACACAATGGCATTGGAATGGGAGAAATTTTGATTATTTTCTTAACTAAGAGACCGAGCAACTGCCTAACTGACAACTAGCGCTCGATCGACATGATTGACCAGTACCAAAACTAGCACTGATGGCTTGATCGGCGCGACTGCATAACTAAAAACTAGCGCTAATTGAGGGATTCAAAGAACTTCACACAGGGCCAGACTTAACACGTCATAGGGTGAGCTAAACTAAGCAAGCACACAAACCAAGCTAAATTAAGCTTCCCAGTTAGGGAGAACACAGTCAGAGCAAGCTAAGAGGTCAAAATAAAGAGAGCAAGACACTCTGGTCAAGATCTATGGTGAACCCTAATCTTTAGCTACGGGCATCGGTGCGACTGCCTAACTGACAACAAGTGCCAGAATGGGGTCGGCGCGACTGTTCCTCAACATATCGTGTTGATCGGCATGACTGTTAGCGAATTAATCCCAGTGAGCGATGATGCAAAGAAAAAATAAAAGTTTTCAAAAGTTGGGACTAGACTTGCTACTATGAATTTAAAACCTAGATCAGTAAGAAAAGGAAAACAAACAGAACTAAAGGGAAATGGCGAAACTAGAAAATTTCACACAAAACCATGAAATTCCAAGCAAACAAACAGAAGGGTTGGATCCCCAATGGAGTAACCAATTTGTGGTGAAGTAAAACTATGAGTGAGGACACAAACAATTCCTCTAGCCTGATAATGGCTCTAGCCACAATCGATACATTCTATGGAAGACTTCCTTATGTTAGAACCAATTAAGAGGACCTAACTCTTAGTACGCTTATCTCGTTTGGTGATGACCTTGCTTGCTCGCTTCAACTATCTCTCGTTTCCTTATTCGAACACCTGAAACAAGTAAACAACAACAAACAACAAACGTGATAATAGAAAAATTATAATTCAACCTACTTAACAAGTCAAGAAGCATTAAGCCATAAAAATGTAAGATGACACATTTTGTAGGAAATCAAACAATAGTTGCATATATATTAAATCAAGAAGAGATTACAACCATTGCCTTGACGTTGATGTTCTCCTTCGACAAAACCAGGTTCCCACACACTTTCGTTAGCATTCCATGATGGCCTCAAAAATGATAGTTTTAAGGCTCTCTCTTTAGTCTTCACACTAAACCAAATTCACCCTTCTCCCTCACACACAAGTAGAGAGCTACAACTATGAATAGCTTGTTGTTTACTCCAAACTTAATTAGCACTATCACACCAACATTAACACTAGCTTGTGCTTGGGAAAAATGGAGGTTTATATAGCATGAATGGATGGGAGATGGTTCCTCTTCTCATGGGTGAAGGTCTTATCTCTTGAGGTAGTTCCATCCTTATAGGGGAAAGGAGCCCAAACTGACATCCTCGACTCCATTCAGCTCAACCATTTAACAGACTTCTGTTACGAAGCTTCTAGAGCTGGAAGCTTAGACTCCTTATTTAAATTTTTTTTCCAAAAGAGGATCGACGCTACTGAAACAAAGCTCAATCGCTCTGGTCAGTGCTAGGGATAGTGTTAATCCTTGCATATCAATGTGAGGAGGACAAAGGTCATTAGTGCTGGTCTTGTAAACTTGGAAAAATAGAAGATTTGTGGGAAATGGTGCAAAAGGGAATTGTTCTTCTCATGAAGAGGGACACAATGGGAGTTTCTTCATGAAGGGATATCATGTAGGGTTCACTATAGAGGTCCTCCAAGATCAATAAATGAGGAGTACAGGGACAGTGACAAAATGCCTTGTAACACAATGTGAGTTGATCATCTAGGCTTTTGCCTCTCAACCTCCATTGGGTAAGAAAATTTTTGCTTCTCAAGCTTCGGCTGGTGTCTCCCACTATTCTCAAGTTTGTAATTAATGCAACCAATGTAAATTATCGATCTACTTACCCCCATTTTCTCTTAACATTTGAAATTTTCAATTATAATGTCCATAATTTCCTTGTTGATTCGGGTGCGTTAGCGAATGTTATGCCTTCATCTGTTGCAAATAAAATCAATGCAAAATGGGAGAAGACTGACAACAAAATCATACAATTAGATAGTTCACTATTGCAATCAATTGGTGAACTAAACAATGTTATAATTCATTTATCTTCTCATCATAGAGTTCACCAATGCACGAGCATTGTGATTGTGGACATTCCAGAAGCCTATGGATTACTTCCAAGTATAGATTGGTCTAGTAAGTTGCAAGGATATATTTCTATAGACTGGTCTCATTTGTGGCTTCCTAATAGGGGGAAGAATAATCATATTTGAGTCGAGAGAAAACCCTTTATGAAGCATACCATTACGGTGCTTGAAGCACACAATGAGTTGATTACTTTGTGCAAGAAATATTCATAAATTGTTTTTTAGAAGTTGATCTTGGATGTTATCTTGTGTAGCCATCTTCTGTACCACTAGATATACATTTGGAATTCCTTCCTTGCAATCCAACTAGTGCTAATGATATTTGTAACATAGATGTAAATAACATTAGCATAGAAACCAACCTAGTTGCTACTAACGTTTGGGATTTGTATTTTGATGGTTTGAAAACACGGGAAGGTTTTGGATTTGGTTGCATTTTGATTGAACCTAAGAAGAACAAATATTTATATCATGTCGATTGGAGTTCGAGTGCACAAACAACATTGTAGAATACAAAGAACTTATTCTTAGACTAAAGAAAGCAATAGACGTTAAAGTGGAAGCATTGAAGGTAATAGGTAACTCAGAGATTGTTACACGTAATGTAAACAACACCATTCATTGTGTGTCATCTAATATTAAAAACTACGAGGAAGAGGTATGCCATATTATTTCTTCATTTCAATCATTTGATATTAAATATGTTCCTAGGACTAATAACGCAACCATAGACACTTTAGCTAATGCATTTGCTAGGTTATCACCACTTAGAGATGGTTTTTCTATTGAGATTATTTATAATCCATCTATACCTGATAAAATTACTAATTTACATGTATTAAATGATGACCATCAAATATAGGATTTCATGGCTACTACTGACGTGGTAAAAGATGCAGAGATCGATGAAAATGAGGACAAAAGGGCTTTGTAGGAAACAAATCAGGCACATAAAGAAAACCCCATCCCTAAGGGTGTGGTATCTTTAGAGAAGCTCTATGACTTGCATAACCTCTTTAGGGGACCAATCAACATAAAGACCCAAAGTTCCACATTGTTGCACGAACAAGTTAACATGGGCACTAAGGAATATTCGAAGTATGTAAATGTCAAGACATATTTTTCTCCCCAAGAATGACAAGCCTTTATTCGTATTTTCAAACAATATAGAGATGTATTTGTGTGGACTTACAATGATTTGAAAACCTATGATACATGAATAATCTAGAACGTAATACTCATAATGGAAGGGGTAAAGCTATTTCAACAAAAGTTGAGGAAATTCCATCATATGCTTGAATCCATGATTAAGAAAGAACTAAGGAAGCAATTTTGATACACTTATTGCAGTCGTTCTCACTCAGAAATATGATCAAGGAAATAAGCAACCAATATCGTTTATGAGTGCTCTCCTGTAGGGATCAGAATTGAATTATCCCACCATAGATAAACAAGCCCATGCAATTTACAAGGAAGTGAAGAAATTTGGGCCTTAACTCTTGAAAAGTCATGTTATTGTCTTTGTGCCTCATCAACTGTTAGATCACTCTTTGTACAATAAGAGATGGGTGAGAGGAGGGCGAATTGAATGACAATTTTTCAAGAATATGATCTAGAATTTAAGCTAGTTCACACAATTAAAAGCCACAATCTCTGTCAGCTTGCAACAAAAGCGGTTAATTTGCCAGAAGAAGACTCTTTTGGTTGGGAACAAGAAATTGATATATACAACATTGACCAAGTTACCCCTACAAACACACCCATGTCTTGGTACACTGATGTGCAACAGTATCTATAGCAAGGCACCTTGTCCTCACACTTATTGAAAAAAAATAGAGGACAATTTGTCTCAAATCTTTATCTTATCAATTTGTTAATGATGTGCTTTTTCTAAAGCACCTCAATAGTGTCTTATTCAAATGCTTGGAATCCATGGACTCGGAAAGGGTGTTAAAGGATCTAAATGATGGTCCAACTAGTGGGCACTACATAGGTGATATTACAACTCAAAAAGTAATGTGACCAAATATTATTGGCCCACACTATTTAAAGATGCACATGCCTACGTCAAAGATGTGTTGGTGACGATAAGAATTTAACCCCCACAAATAACCATTTCAACAAAGAACCATTTCAACAATGGGGACTAGATTTTATTGGAGATATTTTTCCTCATTCATCAAAGAAACAACAATATATTTTAACTGTCACAAATTACTTTACTTGGTGGTCTGAGGCATTTCCTTTAAGACAATTGAATGAGTAGGAAGTCAATCACTTCATCAAACAAAATTCCATTTGGTTTTGGCATTCCCGTGTCACTTGTGTTTGATAATGTGACTTACTTTTCATCATAAAAATTTTATGATTTTGCATTGGAAAATTGTATTGTTTTAAAATACTCATCTAACTATCTTACTTAGGGAAAAAATTTAGTTGAATCTACTAATAAGAATTTAATTCACATCATCAAGAAAACCATCTACTATGAGCAAAGGAACTGACACAATGCATTGGTGAATTCCTTATGGGATACTCGTGCTACCCCAAATCCCTCTCTGAAAACCTCAACTTACTTCCTCATGTATGGCAAAGAAGTCATCCTTGCTCCGAACTTCTACCTCTCAGACTTATAACTTTCCCAAGAATCCTAGGGTAAATTGTGTCTTGTTGTTTAGAGTAGGATAGACACCCTTTTTAAACTAGAGGAAGAAAGGTGTAAGAAAAAAAATGTTGTTCACCAGACACGTATCACACATTATTTTGACAAGAAATCTACGGGAAATAAAGAATTTGGTGTAGGAGACCGTTGACAGTGCTAGAACTGCCAACATGTAAGGGGATCTCCCTGGTAAGAAGTCCCAATTAGACCTCAGAGTGTTTTGTGTAGGAAGGAAGCTAGCTGGGCTGGCCGCCCAAAATATTTCTGGAAGGGAGCTAGCTGGGTTGGCTACCCAAAATATTTGCGTAATTTCTGGGCAGAGAAGATGACTGTTACCTAGGATTGCACAAATTCCGGGCTCAGTAGCCATGCTGGGAAGAATTTTGCAATTTTATAGATGAAGCCTGACTGGAACAATTGCGCAATTATGGAGCCCAACATGTTGCTAGATAGAATGATCTGAATGGAAAATGGCATCAACCCATGGTATTCATCCACCCATGGAATTTACCCATGGTATTGTAAGTGGCTTCCACCCATGGTATTGTAAGTGACATCAACCCATGGTATTCATCGACCCATGGAATTTACCCATGGTATTGTAAGTGGAATTCACCCATGGTATTGTAAGTGACATCCACCCATGGTATTTTCCCATGGTATTGTGACATCCACCCATGGTATTCATTCACCCATGGAATTGACCCGTGGTATTGTGACATCCACCCATGGTATTCATTCACCCATGGAATTGACCCATGGTATTGTGACATCAACCCATGGTATTCATTCACCCATGGAATTGACCCGTGGTATTATGACATCCACCCATGGTATTCATTCACCCATGGAATTGACCCGTGGTATTATGACATCTACCCATGGTATTCATTCAACCATGGAATTACTCGTGGTATTGTAAATGAAAAATACTATAAGTAACAAGTCGCATTTTGTAAAAAGACAGTTTGTCCACCACAATGTAGCTCTTACAATTATTCTCTGTTTTAATAAAAAAATATTCTTTGTGGTTTTGTTTCTTGGGCATTCTCCTCTTTTTCTTCTGGAAATTCAAGTTTTCAGATCTTGCGGGTCTCTCACCAAGATCCGGATTAGTGGTATCAAAACAAGTTATGATTCCATGGGAATGAGGGTTTGATGCATATTTCACTTTCAAATTTTGCAGCAATATTCAACAAACTTTAGGCATGTGCTACATCTTCCACAGAGCATTTTCTTGGGCCAAGTGGGAAGAATTTTTCTTTTTATCTTATTTTTACAAGAATGATTTTGGGTGGAGAATTTGGAGACCAGATCTGAAACATTTGGTACAAAATTTACAAAAAAAATACCTGATCTAGATTCCTTGTGAAAAAATACCAAAATTAAAAAAAAAATCAGCTGAATCAGAGTCCAAATGAGGGAGATATCGCTGATTTAAAATCAGCAATGTTGTAGATTTTTTTTTTTTTTGACAACAACTGTTGGACGACGAATCTCCTATATTTTTTTGTAGTTTTTATGTAGAATTTCGAAACAATGGTTACAAATCTAAGTTCCTCTCAAAAAATCACCCAATTTGAAAGAAAAAAAAGGGTCGAATCAGAGTTCAGATGTGGGAGATATCGCTGATTTAAAATCAGCTATTGTTTTAGAACTTTTGTGACAGCGGAATTGTTAAGTTATGGTATGTTCTATGCTTATAATAGTTTACTTCTTTTTCTTATTATATTCCACCGATTAGCAATCACATGTACATAAAGTAAAGTGCAGATAGAACATTAAACGATCGACAGAAAACAAGCCAAGACAAGAGACACAAGATGTGGCAGCTATCCAGGGACAAACCCCACAATGTGTGGGGAAACCCTTTGATCAAATCTTCTTTTATCTTCATAATTCAGCAGAGAGAAATAGTATAATAAATCTGATTCATATTAGCAGTAGCAAACCCTAAATAGCATCAGCATTACCGACTTTATTTTCAAACTAGGGTAGACGATATCTCACAAACCGACCGCCGGATTGACTTCATTCCACCACCAAAAGTTTCAGCTTCAGAAGGAGGTTTAGATGAACCTACAGCAAAGTTCCAAAGAGGAGATATTCTAGGCCACGCAAGTCAATCTTTACTTCTGCAGTTGCAGCTTCAGTTTCAGCAATTTTCGGCTTCAAACTAGGGCAGTCGATATCTTGCAAACCGTTCATCAGATTGACTTCATTCCACCACCAGAAGTTGCGGCTTTCAGAGGGGGTTCAGATGAACCTACAGTGCAGTTCCAAAGAGGAGATATTATAGGACACGCAAGTCAATCTTTACTTCTACAATTGCAGCTTCAGTTTCAGCAATTTCCGGCTTCAAACTAGGGCAGTCGATATCTTGCAAACCGTTCATCGGATTGACTTCATTCCACCACTAGAAGTTGCGGCTTTCAGAGGAGGTTCAGATGAACCTACAACGCAGTTCCAAAGAGGATTTATTCTAGGCTACGCAAGTCAATCTTTACTTCTGCAGTTGCAACTTCAATTTCAGCAGTTTCCGGCTTCAAACTAGGGCAGTCGATATCTTGCAAACCGTTCATCAGATTGACTTCATTCCACCACCAAAAGTTGTAGCTTTTAGAGGAGGTTCAGATGAACCTAAAACATAGTTCCAAAGAGGAGATCTTCTAGGCCACGCAAGTTAATCTTTACTTCTGCAGTTTCAGCTTCAGGCTTCACATGTGTGAGAGAGAGAGACCTATTTCAGTGCAGTAGAGAAGAGACTCATATTTGCGCAGTAGAGAGAGAGAGATGTGATGAGATGAGTGAGTCCAAATGAGGAAAAGTCCTCTTATATTTATACACAACGTTGGTGGGTGAATAGATGCGACTGTTGGGCTTCTGAGCCTACATGAGTTGTAGGTCGGCTTGATAATAATTCCATAATCAAAAAAAATTCATATCTCCATGAATACTTATCGGAATCGGATGATCTTTATATCAATCCTACACCTCTCGACGAGAGGAATCTAATAAAAATATTATCAGCCATGAATAAGATGACCCACATGAAGTTTTGCCCTGGTTGCCAATTTTAACATGATCACATGCCACAACAGGCAGTCAAGGACTCGGGTAAAGGAGCTGCAGTCAAGAAGGCAGAGAGCACACATTCAAGATTTCACATGGAAGGGCAGGGTCTAATTGCACCTCGTCTAGGGTATTAGGTGTAGTCATGACTAGAACTCATAAGCATAATATAGACGCAGATCATATCGATATATTGCCTATGAATCAATGCTTGGATGGACAAGGAAGTATAGATTTCGGATGGGGTTACTGTAGTAAGATCTAAACTTCATGGAGACCTAACCCTTAGTATGACAGCCTTCGCATTACATGGATAAGGTATGACAAGTATGAAGCCATGGTATTCCTGTAGAGTACTAGGTACGAGGATGAGCAGTCATGATCTATTCTATACATCACATCTCTGTCTATAAGGAAAAAGCAATATCAAAGCTCCAACAATCTGATAATGAAGAAATATAACTAGGTCCATTCAATGAGAAGCAGTAATCATTGTCTCAGTAATGATAAGGATATAAGATACAGTCATCATGATGAAGACTTCAATGAAGACTTCGTTGACATAATGAAATTACTGTCATAATAGAGATCTCAGTGCATCTATGAAAACATAGAGATCACAGTGAAGATCTCAATGGATCACATTGACATGGTAAAGAAGAAACAATGAAGATACCGGTGATATTGTAGTAACAACATGAATGGTACAGCATAGTGCAACATGACAGTGGTGCAGCATAATGATGATGAATGGTGCAGCATAGTGCAGCATGACAGTGGTGCAGCATAGTGATGAATAGTGCAGCATAGTGCAGCATAACAGTGGTGCAGCATAATGATGATGAATGGTGCAGCATGAATGGTGCAGCGTGAATGGTGCAGCATAGTGATGATGAAGTGCAGCATAGTGACGATGAAGTGCAACATGATGGGTGCATCACAGTGATGATTGTATGTAGTATGATGAGTGCGGCATAGTGTAAAGAAGTGCAGCACAGTGATGGGTGCAGCTCAGTGGTGGGAGCAGCACAATGATGAGAACACGGTGATGGGTGCAACACTGTAATGGGTACAGCATAGTGATGGAATCACCTTGGAGAATCAGTTGAAGCAGTATGCCTTCACCTGAGTTCAGATCAGCTACCTCATGTGTTATCTTCTTAGTGAAGATCTCTGCTCTGATTTTGACAAGTCAAAATGTTGACTTCTGATATATATGTACTATCTCTCTCTCTCTGCTGAACTATTGAAGAACATAAGAAGAATTAATCAAGGGTTTCCCCACATTGGGGTTTGTCCCTGGCTGGCACCACATCTTGTGTCCTCTTGTCTTGGCTTGTTTTTTGCGATCTATGTTTATGTTCTATCTGCATTTTACTATCATGCTAAATGTGATTTGCTAATATGGAATTGATAATGAGTTAATATGGAAAATTGAAGTAAATTTGCTATCAGCATAGAACATACCTAAAAGTAACAGATGGATTACCAATTTGGTTCTTCTTATGAGAATTCTTCAATTTGAGAATGTCCAAGTACCTTGTATGGATTATGAATACCTCCCTAGTTAAGAGGGAGAGTTGAAATATGTAACTAGGTTCGGTTTTCATAATGACATGTAATCATGATTTTATGTATTTAAATAAAATCATTATTGTTATTCTTGAGGCATGGGTTTCCGGATCATGCTCAAGGTTATTTGATTTATAGGTCAAGCACCCATTGAGTGCATATAGGGCTTGTCTTTCAGTCAACAAGTCATAAAGGGCCATTATCATGTATGGAAGACCCTTTTGGGCATGTTACATATTGTAAAGAAAATTTATGTGAGACAAAAATAAAGTCAAAGACCCTCCAAGACCTTGTCAACGTGCAAGAAACAAGTCGGCCTATCAAAATGTGAAGTTAGCCTCCTAAAGATGACATGTCGGCCTAATGAGGCTCTCTAAGGGGAGGTCGATCACATTTGAGATCCATCCAAGCAGCTCACAAGAAGTTCAATCAAGTGATGAAAAGAAGACCTAAATCAGCGAAGAAGAAGAGGATTCTAAAGAAGAACAAATCGAGTTTTGGGGACTATTTTTGGGCCATCATTCTCACACGTGCTAAGGGGATTTAGGACACATTTATATTATAGCAAGCTTAAAGTGCAACTATCAAAAGGAGCAGAGTCTTGGGTCAAAAAGAAGCAATGTTCCACCAAGACTCTGGTGCGGGGAGACGCGGGTGCAGGAAGACACACAGTGAGACGTGTGGGAGTACCCCCAAATTTTAGGAAAATTTCGGGGGTGCGGGGAGACGCACAAGGGGGATGCGTGGGAGTAACCTCAAATTTTAGGGAAATTTCAGGGATGCGGGGAGACGTCGAGGTATATATATATAATTCAAGTTCATATTCATTGTTCATTGTTCAATAATGAAAGCATAAATATTAAATAGACAATTGAATCATTGATCCATCCTCATCATTCATTTTGATACATACATCATTCATATGACATACTCATTATTGAATTATTCATACATACCATGAGATTCGATAACAAAATTTAAAAATCAATAGTGCAATATTCAAATACATTGATCCATATCATTCATCATTCTACAATCTACATTGATTTAAAAATTAAATTCATCATTCTAGAATCTAGATTGAAAGCAAAACATACTAGTATATTACAGTTTACTATATACTATATACTAGATACTGAAGTTTGAACACTAAACTTATATAACTCAAAGTTTCAAACTCAAAAATAGTTAAGAGTGGAGGGTCAAATCATCAATATCTAGTGTCACAACTCAAAAGTTAAAACTGAAAAGTAAAAATGGATAATGAGCACTGAAAATAAAATCAACATCAAGGACTCACTCTCAATGATTGGTCCTCTACATCCATTTGCTACATGAAGTCATTGGGACCACCAATGGGAATGTCATTATTTGAGTCTGAGTCACTCTCTTGAGTCACCAACAAAACTCCAACCAAACCATGTTGTAGCTCATCTAGTCCATCCTCATCATTTATCTATGCACTATCCTCTGGATCCACATCCCATCATGTTGTCAGTCCCTTCTAATACTTTGGTGTCTTCCTATGTGCAAGACGTAGAGAACTATGCATTGCAACTAGCTTCTCTGCTCTCCTAGAGGAAAGTCTATTCTTCTTGATAGAGTGGACGAAGCTATATGTGGACCAATTCGTCTCTGTTGTAGAGGAACTAGCAATCTGAGACAATAAGCGAATAGCAAGTTGTTGGATCTTTGCAACATCATCCCCATGTATGGTTCACCAACCAATGGGGTCAGTTTGGCCTAAATCATTGCGATCTTCCTTTGCATCATGCTTGTTGAAGGGACCACTAAGACTTGCAAATTGCATCCATTGTCTCCTAATTGTTCTCCCTTCTTCTAAACTATACATATCTTTGTAATGGCAGCTCGAAATCCCTTTTTGACCTTTGGATCTTCAATGGGAAGAATTCTACCAGTCCTTGCCACATACCATTTTGGGTTTGAGCACATATGCTGCCATGTGCAAAGGTGTATTCATTCGATCCCACCTACGTTGTATAATGGGTCGTATAGAACTCTAAGGAAGGATCTTTCTCATGAATGACCACCGTTACTTGATCCAACATACTATCAAAAGTCTCATATATTTCTCCAAGAGTAGGAGACTCTGTGTCAGTGTAACGAATGACGTCAACTACAGGACGTAAAAGTGACACCAAATAACCACAATCTGTCCACCAATCATTATCCAATATCTGAATCCTGATTTTCTTTCCTCCCTCTGTCTTGGATTTTGCCCATCTGTTCCAATCTGAAGTCACAACCATGGCTTGCAATGCTGACTGCACCTCGAACATCCTCTCTAATAAAAGAAAATAACTAGCATATCTGATATCAATAGGCTTGAGGAAATCCTTCCTCGCATGAGACTTATACATGGCTAAAGAGGTATGCACATTTCTTACAGTTTTGACCAAGTTAGATACCCACTCAATTTTGCCAATGTCTTTCAATGCATTATTGAGTGCATGCACACAACAAGGTGTCCAGAAAATATGCATGTATTTACTTTGAAACATCAATCTTGTTGATCTACACACTATCGTTGCATCTATCACAACCTATACAACATTTGTAGATCCAACCTCCTCTATAGCATCACGAAGAAGTTCAAATTGGAAAGTTGCATCTTTGCGCTTTCCAGAACAATCAATAGCCTTAAGAAAAAAAGGCCCCTCTTGGCAAGTAACTATGATGTTGATAAGTGGACGTTTGGCAATGTCTGTCCACCCATCCATAACGATAGAACAACCTTCCCTCACCCATGTCTGTCTCAGATTTTCTTTTTGCACATTAATATTGGCCACTTGCCTTTCTAATATCACTGTCCTCAACTTATGTTCAGCTGGGGGCACATATGAGGGTCCTCCTGTTGCAATTGCCTTGACCATCTCCTTGTAGTAAGGAGAACGACTAACATGGAAAGGAATGCCATTGGCAAAAAGAAATTTTCCAATGGCATCATCTGTTTCATCACTGTTCAACTTACCATACATCCCTATAAGAGTTGGTCACACTGCACAAGAACGGGAACCCTTAGTCCCAACAGGAGATGGTGGAGGCATATTTTTCATTTGTTTTAATTTTCTTTTGGAGCTTGTGGCTTCATCAATATTTTGGTGAGCTTGGGCCATGACATTTTTACTTGAGAAGGTGCTCTTTACATTTGTTGTCATTTGCATTCTCAAAAGCTCTGATTTTTGCGGTAAGGTTAATTTTGTACATATATGAATCCCTTTGCCACGTACACCCAAAAGATGCATCTTGATCCAACTATAACTCCCAACCCAAGAATGCCCACAAACATTGCATTTCCAATGGCGTGTCCCACCTCTTTGTTTTCCTAGTTTTGGTTGAGTTGAAGAGTCAGCCATTTTGGTAACATATCACAAAAGAGGTTTGCTTGGATTAAATGTCCCATTTGTATATTCTGCCAATGACTTTGACCGGGTTGCAATTGCATTGGGAGAAACACTAGCTGCACTACTGCCATGGGTTTCATTCATTGTTGATGGGATTTCAAATCCAAGAGGACTTTATGGTTGAAGATCGTATTCACTATCACTATTAGTGGCACTGTGGTTGCTCATGCTGTTGTAATCAACCATTTTACACTTGCAACGTGTTGTTTTTTAATTTTGCCCTACAGGAAGGGTTTTAAAAAAAAATCTCATCATGTAAATTAAAATTTACAATGCAAATCTACTAGAATTAAATTATTAAAATTTAAAACTTTAAAAACATTATACAAAAAAATTAAATTACAGTGAACAATTCACTTTGTTTTCTTTAAATTATTAAAATTTAAAAAATTTAAAAGATTAAACATTACAAAACTTCTCACCTAAGAAGTTATAGAATTAAAAATAAAATTACAGTGTACACTCTAAACTTAGAACTGTACACTACTACACTATTGTTGACCTAGAGGTTGATGGCAGCCTGCAGGAGAGCAAGAGCAAGAATGAGGAGGTCGACCGCACAGGCACAGGTCAACGGCAGAATTTCAGTTAGGAGGTCGACGAGCCACAATGTCACAACACGGGTCAGGTCGACAACGATGGCAGTGGTTGGAGGTCGATGGTAAAGGAGCAGGTCGACGACAGTGGGCATAGGTCGACGGGACACGGGCATAGTAGTGAGGTCAAGTTGTGGGCTGAAGCAAGTGATGCAAGGGTCAAGGCTGGAGCAAGTGGCGTCGATGATTGCAATTGCAGCAGAAGAGTTCTCGACTCTCAACAGGTCTCGGCAGAAGGAGGATGGCTCGGCAGCGGCTTCATCGTCTTCACAGATCAACAAATGAAAGATTGAAATGAGGAATGAATGTTTCGATTAAGTTTTAATTTTCTTCAACCTAGCTTTTAGTTATTTAATATTTTTTTGCTTTATTTACTTTTTATTTTTTTATTTTTTATTTTTTATTTTTATTTTTAACTTGGGTCTTATTAGACAAATTTAAGGGGGGACGCATCCCCCTTCAAAAGGGACGCCCAGAAGCACCTCTTTTGAAGGGAGTCTAGACTCCCACACGCACCCTTTTTGGGGAGTCTAGACTCCCACACTGGGGAAACGCACCCCTTTGCGTCTCCCCGAGACTCCCCAAAAAGGGTGCGTGGGGAAACGCACTGCTAGTAAACTCCCCGTCCCAGGTGCGAAGGGTGAGTGCACCCGACCCTGGGGGGACGCGTCCCCATGGAACACTGAAAGAAGTCCCTTTGCAAGCTGAATTTCCTAAGAAAAGGAATAATCTCAAGCAAAGGAAAGAAAAGGGTAAAATCACCATATTCTCCCACATGTACAGAAACTAGGGTTCTTGCAGTAACCAAAATTGCAGTCAGAAATTGCATGGTCAAAAATAAGGTTGAAGGAGAAGTTGCAGTTGTTGGAAAGCTAGTTTGACTGAAGTTGACTTTGTGGAAGAGAAGCTTGACTTGGTCTTGGAGGGGTCTTGGTCAAGGGTCATAGGTCTTGGAATTCGTCATTGAATTTCTATAAAAAGAGAAGAGTTATTGTGAGTTTTCCTCTCAAAAATAGGGGTTTTGGCCCTAGCTGATAGTCTATATCTTGTGTCCTCTTGTCTCACTGTTCTTTATCGTTTGGTAGTTGTTTGATGATAAGAACGCTAGGTAGTTGTTTGATGATAAGAACGCTAACTATAATCAAATGAAAGAAAAAGCTAATTAAGTTATTTTTTAAATACATCACAAGCAGTTATGAAAGTAAGAGAAATCACCTAATCTAGTTGCCCTAGATTTCTCAACAAATAAGACACAGTGAGTTTAGGTCCAATCACCAAGGCAAATTCCACAAGGGGAAAACCCAACCAGATTCTTCTTCTATTAGAAATCAAATGTTCGGCAAAGATACAAAATACAATGAGAGAAAGAAGAAGTTCATCCAAATCTAAATAAGATCTTTTATAGCAGTAGTTGATGCAAACATTGAATTACTTTGGCTCACCAAGTTCTGCTCTTACTCTTCAAGACTCTCTCTCTCTCTCTCACAAGTCTTTGTCAATCTCTCTAGTTCTCTTTCTCAAGTTCGTACTCTTCTTTCACAATGCACAAGTGAGTAGTAGAGAGGATGAGAGGCACAAATATATAGGAAGAGTCAGGAGGTTGAATTCATGAAGGAGTAACTCATGTGCCTTGAGGAGAAGTTACATATGCCAAAATAGGAGTGTAATTTATGCCATAAAGAAGGAATGTTTGCCTAAGTAACTCATGACATCAAGAGGGAGTACGCATGTCTTATTGACTTGTGCCATAAAGAAGAAGAATGCATGCCTTAGTAATTCGAGCCATTAAAGAGAAGTGTAACATATGCATTAAAGAAATATAAGAGGAATCTTTTTATGAAGAGTCATTAAAGTGTGTAAGAGACTGTAAGAGGTGTGTGAGGGCACTAAAGAGAGAGAGGAATGAATCCTTTAAGAGAGAGAGAGAGAGAGAGAGTAATGTATCAATGAATGAGAAAGTTTGATTTGCCATCAAGGAGAGAGATGTGAAGTGGCATGATTGAGTGCCAAGTAGGAGAGGTGACATGTAATTCCCCTTTAGATAATATTATAGTATCATGTGTAATAATAATAATATTGATGATTAATTTTAAAAATTAAACAATTTAGATTGATTAAGGATAAGTGACTTTCCATCATCTATACATAATTACCAATTGAAGCAAGGTGACTTACTAATTTTGGAAAGTCATGGTTGCATTGATAGACATGACTTTCTATATTTAGAAAATTACTCTAGAATAGTCAGAAATGAAATTTTATTCAAGGAAATTCATCCCTTAGCTGCCAATTTTCAACAAGATTAACAAAGATAATGAATTGCTCCTCCTTGTTCTCTATGTAGATAATCTCATTGTCACTAGTAGTTCATCTACTTTGCTAGATCATGTGGACACTGCTCTTCATCAACAAATTGACATGACAAACTCAAGCTTCCTTGAATACTTTCTTGGATTACAAATAACTCATTTTGGATCGACGATAGGTATCTCACAACCCAAGTATGCCTTGGATCTCTTGAGCAAATTTCACATGAAGGATTGCAAATCTGCACCCACACCATTTTTGTCAGTTGTCAAGTTGTCCACCAAGTGTTCAACTCCTTTGTTTGATGCACAATCATCTGGATATCTCTTATGTATGGTTTTAAAAACGGGCAACATGAAATAGAAACTGGTCAAACCGACCGGTTCATTAGGCAACTGGGTCAAACCAGGCAAAAAACCTGGTTTAAGGCTTGACTTCGCCAAAAAATCATAAAGGCCAGCTACGGACCCCACAGAATGCAGTTTTGTGGGTTTTGGGAGAAAGTTGGCGTTGTTTTCCTCCAAAAACAACCCCTCCAAGAAAAGCATGCCTACCCTCGGCTCTCATTTGCCGACACATCTCAACCCTAGCAATGTTGGCAATAATGGTAATGTTAAATTCTTAATTTCATCATTTTACTTAAATTTTTAACATTACCATGAAACAGTGTTTTAAAAATCCGTTGGTTTGAACCGGAAACCGGTCAAAACAGTTAGTTCATTAGTCGACCAAGTCAAACTGGTAGAAAAACCAGGTTCGACCCCACTTCACCCAGAAACCACAAAAACGGGTGCTAACCAGCCAGTTTATCGTCAAACCGGTCAATTATGTCCTAAATCGGTCAGTTAGCTACCAAGGCAATGGAGAACCCACGTAGCACAATTTAGGAAGCTTCTAGGGTGTTTTGGAGGGAAACTAAGGGTTGTTTCCCTCCAAAAACACCCTCTCCAAGCCTTTAAAAGGAGTTTGCCCCTCTCATTTGTCTCACACATCTCATTTGGAGTTTTTGTGAGTTTGATTGGGAACTTGGAGAGTGTTGAGTTTTTGTTGTAGTCATCTTGGAGGCTTGAAGTTGGAGATAGAGCTATTTTGGAGATAGTCTAGAGTTGTCAATGGAGTTGGCATCTTCAAGAGGAGGCTAAGGAAGCTAGTTTGCATTTCCAGGTAAGGATTTTCACTTGAAAAATTCCTCATTTGACTGTTGTCCATGTATTAAATTTTTTTATGTGTTTTATGCTATCAAATCTCTAGGTCTATGCTATCAAATTTTGTAGGCTACACGTGTATTTTTTTCCTAAATTTCGCTTTGATTTTCCATGTTTCTTAGCTGCAATTTTTTTTAAATGGTAGATTTCTTTGCAAATTTTAATTATTTCAAGCCAACATGGCTCCAAAAGCCAAGGACAGTGCATGGGCTCATTGTGATTTGATTGATGGAAAAATGATATGCAAATTTTGCCATAAACCTATTGGAGGTGGAGGTATTCTCAAATTGAAACAACACTTGGTTGGGATAAGAGGCCAAGTAAAGCCATGTGAAGCACCAAATGAAGTGTTACATCCTATTAGGGCAGAATACCTTTCCAAGTTTGAAAAGATTGAGGAGAATAAGGCTAGGGAGAAGCCCATCCAAGATGACATTGCAAAGAGGAGGGAATTATTAGAAACCATGAAAGAGAGTGGGTATGATGATTATGAGATTCAAGACTCCTCTTCTATCCCTTCCACCAATGACCCCTTTCACTATGTTCCTCCTTTTGGCCGACAATCAAAAGGAACAAAGAGAACAAACATTCAGAGTTATTTCTCATCCTTTGCCTGAATAAATTTCAACCCCCACTCCGGTTATTAGTTTTCCTTATCACTCCATGCATTTAGTTTTAAATCCAAGCATGATAAAAATTCTAAAATCTGAGAATGACTATTTTTCTGAAAACACAAATTTAGAGATTTCACAACTGCTGAAATTGCAGAAATAAAACATAGCAAAATTATGACAGCCACACAGAAAATAACATAGTGATTTTTTGTCAATGTGACCCTGGAAAAACCCCCTACAACTCTTGGGGAAAACCAGTTTGAGAGCTCTTCTTTATTTCTGAAAATGCTTTTACAGAGAAACTGAAATACACAGTAAAAATTCTAGCAACCACAAATTACAACTTATCTCGATTTCCATGCTTGAACTCCGCCTCGAAAATCATGCCAATCAGCAAACAGCCAAAACATAAATTTTTCCAGCAATAAAACAGCATTAAATGTTGTACATCTTACCTCGAAAAACATGCCCAAAACTTGTGTACAGACCATACAGATTTCAACAATATGACTACCTCAAAATTCGTGCCCAAATCTGCCTCAAAACTCATGCCCTTGCTACTGTCCCTTTTCCTCGATTTCTGTGTTGTCCCTCTTCCTCGATATATGTGCCTTTCTTCTGTTGTACTGTTTTGCCTTGGGATACGTGCCAATAAATGTTGCTACCCAGATTTGCTGACATGTCTTCTTGCTACTCTCCTTCACTTCCTCACTGCTCAGAAATTTTCTCCTTGTTCTCTTTTCTCTTTCTCTCAAATGCTCATGAAAAAATGAATGATATTTTCCTCTTCTCTTCTCCTTTTACTCTCTAAATGACCTCTTGGGTTACCCTAAGATCTAATGGCTGAAATTCATTTAGATCTAGGGATGAGAATAAATGTGCATTTAATTCTCACCTTCTATTTTTTAACTCACCCACTTAGCCTTTTATTTCCATAGTCACTTTTTCACTTTCTAATCCTTCAGTGACTTTAATGAAGTCACCTTTGAATTAGAATATAACTTTACCACTTATAAAGTCATTTTGAAATTAGGATGTAACTTTACCACTTATAAAGTCACTTTTAAATTAAATTGGCTTTACCACTTATAAAGTCACTTTAGGAGAAAAGTACAAATAAATTTGGACACTTTTCCTTAGGCCAAAGATCAAAGCACTTGTCCTCTAGTACCTAAATTTTAACACTGCCAACATTGTTTCTTCTAATCCCACTTCCTACTAGCCAAGTCGTCAACCCACTTTGGATCAACATTGGAAAAAACAATGCAAAGAAACTTCTTATCAATAGATGGGGGTATGATGCAGATATCCCATTTAATGTTGCTCGTTCACCTTATTACCAAGCTATGTGGGACTCTGTTATAGCTGCAGGAAAGGGCTTCAAAGGCCATAGTAGGCATGACTTGAGGGGAGATCTTTTGCGAAAAGAGAATTTTTCCATTGATGAGTATTTGGCTCAGTATAGAGATTCATGGCTCAAAACAGGTTGTTCCGTCATGTCAGATGGATGGACTAATGGAAAGAACCACACTATCATTATTTTCCTTATTTCTTGCCCTCAAGGAACCATGTTTTTGAGATCAGTTGATGCATCTAATAAGGTGAAGGATGCAATCCTTCTATTTCAACTTTTGGATGACATTATTCAGGAAGTGGGGGAACAGAATGTTGTGCAAGTCATCACCGATAATGCCTCAAAGTATGTTCTTGCTGGAAAGATGCTTGAGTCCGAATATAGGACCATATTTTGGACTCCATGTGATGCACATTGCATAGACCTCATGCTTGAGGACATCGGCAAAGTGGAGTGGGTAAAAAACACTATAGAGCATGCCAAGTGCATTACAAAAGACATTTACAACCACTCATGGGCATTGAGCCTAATGAGGAAAAACATTGGGGGCAAAGAGCTTGTTAGGCCTGCAATTACGAGATTTGCAACTCACTTCCTCACGTTGCAATGTCTCAATGCTCAACAGAAAAACCTGCAGAAAATGTTTTCTTCTAATGATTGCACTGAATCTTGGTGGGTTCATAGACAAGATGGCAAAGACACCAAAAGGAAAGTGTTTGACAATTATTTTTGAAAAAGGTCTGCAAAGCTTGTGAAAATTAGCAAGCCTCTTGTTAAGGTGCTAAGGATGGTGGATGGGGAAAAATTGGCCATAGGCTACATTTATGAGGCTATGGATCAAGCAAAGGAGCAAATACAAGCAACTTACAAGGACATGTTAGCTAAATATAGCCGTATATGGGAGATCATTGATAACAAATGGAACAATCAACTACATCGTCCTATACATGCAGCTGGGTATTTTTTGAACCCAAAGAATCATTATAAAGCTCAGCTAGGAGATTTGCAGGATGGGGAGGTCAAAGCTGGATTGATTGATTGCTTGGAGCGCATGGTCCCTATCCATGCAAACGAGTTGGAAATACATAGACAACTTACTCTTTTCAGTATGGCAACTGGTACCTTTGGCAAAAACTTGGCAAAGATGGCAAGAGATGTGGATCAACCAGGTAAACAATTTCAATTTCCAATTTGTTTTTCTTTTCAAGTTAAATTGTTTACAAATTTACAATTCAAATTATCTATACATATTTGTAATTTGTAAATAAGTAATGAAATGAACTAAGTTACTAGTTAATGTCTTTTTCTTTGCAGCACATTGGTGGGAGTCATTTGGCAGTCAGTGCCCTCAATTGCAAAAGTTTGTAATTAGAGTCCTCAGCCAAACTTGCAGTGCTTCAGGTTGTGAGCGCAATTGATCTGTTTTTTAGCACATACACATGAAGAAGAGAAACTGTTTGGAGCAAAAGCAGTTAAATGATCTAGTCTTCGTGCAATACAACCTTCGACTAAGGCAGAACCAAATGATGAACAAAACACTTTATCTAGATCCCATTGTGTTGGATGATATTGATCCAACATCAAAATGGGTGGAGGGGACTAAAGATCTTGTGTTTGATGTTGATTTTGATAGTGACATGGCATTAGCAGGGGATGAAGCAAATTTGGTGGCGCCATCAAAACCAGGATCAGTGGCTGCGTCAAGGAAAGGCACACAACCAATGGAAGGCACTAGTCGTGCAACTCAACCAACTCGTGTTTCCATTAGGTCCACTTCTATTGTTATTGGTGGCAGTGCTACTGAGGTTGCAGATGAGGCTGAGGCATCCTCAGACTCTGAACCAGATGGTGTCTATGTAGCTCTTGCTAATGACGATGATCATGTATCTAGTAGTGGTGATGAATTTGATGATTGATCATGTGTAGACTCTAGAGTCTAGACTTGTAGTCTTGTAGTAGGCCAATGGCCTCATAGCTTGTAGCATTGTTTTTGGACTTTATAGGTCATTTAGAGCCTCATTGCTTATGTATTTTGTTGATGATATGTATTGCACTCGATGCCATTTGATATATTCACCTTTACATCGTATATAAATGAGAAAACTCTGCATATTTTGTCTCTATTGGCTTGAAATCATGGTTTTGAATCTTAAAAATCGTTTTTTTCATTAAAAATTAATTATTTAATGTATTTTTTTAAAAACAGTTTCATTTAAATCTGACCAGTGCCAATTACACCGTTCCATTTGAAACCCAGTTTATTAGGTGGACCAGTTCGATCACTGGTTCCGGTTTTTAAAACTATGCCATGAAATGACTCAGGATGTTTGATAGTGGTTTCGACCTCATTGGATTTCATATGGAGAAACTAGAATTTTAGATTTCACTCATTAACAAGAATGTACCCTTCACTCAAAGGAAACAAACCGGTTAGACATGCTAATCTTTTTCTACCACATTATAAGGTTGAGGAGATGAACCCTTCACTCAACCCAAAATCATTGGTTAGGCATGTTAAACTTTTTCAAAATTTCTATCATGTTATAACGTTGAGCAATCCAAGTCTAAATACTTTGAGCTAGATGATGTTTATGTATCTCTTGTTGATGATCTCATTTCTAGTAGCGTTGAATCAATGATGAGTTTCATAATTGACCATGTTGATCAGTGATTTTCACTTTTGATGTCTATTTTTTGCTACTACTACTAAAGTTGTAGAGGAGTGTTAGGAGTCCTCAAACTCTAAACCATATTATTTATGTAACTCATGTTGACAATCCCTTGTCTAGTAGTGGCGATGAGTTTGATCATGATGAGGAGTGATCATGTTGTTGATCACTGATATGTAGACTTGTAGTAGGTCAGTGGCCCCAAAGTTTAGAGCATTGTTTTCAAACTCTATAGGCCATTTATAGCCTCATTGATTATGTATTTTGTTGTTGATATGTCTTGCACTCAGTGCCATTTTGATATTATCACCTTTACATGGTATATAGATGAGTAAACCTTGCATATTTTGTCTTTATTGGTTTGGAATCATGGTTTTAAATTTTAAAAATAGTTTTTTATTAAAAACTAATTATTTCATGTAATTTTTTAAACACTGGTTCATTGAGATCTGACCAGCCACTGTTCCGGTTTGAAACCCGGTTTATTAGGTGGCCCGGTCCGGTCACCGGTTCCGGTTTTTAAAACTATGCTCCTATGTAGTTGAGTTGGTTTCTCAGTTTATGAACAAACCACATGAGCTTGATTGGAACTTCAAAGAGAAGTCTATGCGACATACACATATGGCATTTAGTAAGCTTCTGCTAGTAATGCAAATTTAGTGGGTTACACTGACTCCAATTGGGCTGGTGACATTGATGACCACAAGTCCACCGTTGGCTATGTCTTTCATCTTCCATTTAGTCCTGTTGTTGGTCTAGCAATAAGCAAGCTGCCATTGCCCTTTCTCCTAGAGAGGCAGAGTATTGAAGTGTTGTTAATGCTGCCACCAAGTCTATTTGGATTTGACAGCTTTTGTGCAAGTCTAAGTTTTAAGTAGGAGCAGCCTACTCTAATCTGGTGCAATAATCAGAGTGTTATCCACATTTCCAGGCATCCCATTGAGCATCAACACACCAAGCATATAGAAGTCCATATGCATTACATCCGACAGTTGATCCGTAACAGGATCACCGATTGCAGTACTGTTGCACTGAGTTGCAGGTTGCTCACAACTTCACTAAACCCTTGACAGGTACTCAGTATGTTCAACTTCATACCTTGCTTGGGGTAAAAAGAAATTTTCCAGGGGATGGGTTAGTCCCACTCCTTCCTGTTTTTTGCTCTAATACCATGTAAAATCAAACTACAGGCACCAAAACAATATTAGCTTTAACCTCCACACAGACACCAGAACTCAAATAACAGAACAGAGCCTCAAAACCTATAGAAAGAACAAGAGAATCACTGCAACTATTAAATTTGCTCATACAAAGGGGGAATTTGCTCATACAAGGCAGGTCCCTTCTATTTATAATAAACTGGGAGGAGTCCAACATTTAAGTTGGTTAGCAGTTACATAGCAGTTACATCAAGAAGGTGGTTGGATGATAAACCAACTCAGCATTAATATCTTACCTAAGTTAACCTAGCCTGCGTATATACACTGACAAGAAGACAGCAGTTGATAAGGAGCATTCCGGGAGCCACTAGTAGACGAAACGGCAAAAAGGGCCTAGGATGATGCACTTCGGAACCAGGGCGCTGAGAACCAACCCCACCGTTGTGGGTTACACACCTCTGGGGACACATCCAAATAACGTAACAATTTATGGATAACCACCCATGCGATATTGTCCCTTCATCACATTTAAGTTTACTTAATTTTGTAGAAGAGATGTAAACTGCTCTGTCACGACTCCCATATCACATGCCATTTGGCCCTGAACAAATTAATACAATACTCTATTCTCTCTAAGGACATTCTTAGTAAGTTCAAAAGCGATTTGAAAGTGTACAGTCTTTGTGAGCTATTCGTGGAAGGAACGCTTCACAAGACGGCAAACTGCAAAACTGCAAATGTTTTGATGATGATTCATGCCAAGAGGGCTTGTTAGTAGGATATCTGCCTCCATTATACCGTTTTGGTCTAGTAGACCTCATTAAAATTCTTCAATTCAACTCTATCTCTATCTCTATCGCTCGCACACGCACGTGTGTTTACTGTTTACTTACTTTTCAGACCTGCCTGGTTTATAAGACCTCCTCTTAGAATTAAACTTGAACAAATTTAACCAGCATTTAATCAGATACTTGATTAGGCAGGCTGGGGATTTTAAGATTTGTTTGTGTGGTTAATCAGCGAAGTTATGAGATTTCCAAATTCAGATTGGTTTAGATTTCCAAATTCAGATTGGTTTTCACGTGATGTTGTAGTTGAAGCGCAGGGATAGTACCTTTCTGCGAGCCATTGAATCTGTTTTTCCTCGTCAATCGGAGCCCTATCCTTAACCTGTTCCATGCCCTTCAAACTACTCTTTTCTGCAGAAGGTTCCACTTCGCCGAGATCATCGTCCAGAAGCCAATTCAGGTCCTTCAGATGCCCTTTTCCGCGCTGGGCAAGCATTCCTCTGAATTCCTCAAAATCGTCCCCATTCTGCCCGTTCTCCCTCCTGTACTTTAATCTCTTACTACTCCCTCTCATTCCTCTCAATCCATGGCCTCTTGCAAACCCATTCCCAAAAACGACATTCCGACCTCTGAAGTCTTTAACACCCTTTACTCTCTCCCACGGCTTTCCTTCCAAGTTCACAGCCTCCTTTTGCTCATTTTCTTCTCCATTAACTTCGATGCTACTGAATTTTTTCTGAAATTCTTTCTCGTCGGCGCCATTGATGACTGAAGTTTCATTACTGATTCTGCCGTCGGGGTTTTCCTGCCCTAATTCGTCCATAAGCAGTTCGTATTCACGAGCCGCAGCTTCGAATTCGGCTTCTTCTTCCAGAACCTTCTTAATGCGTTCGGGGACCTCGGGTTCGGGGTTCTTCTTGGCCTTTCTCTTAGCCTTCAGGATTTCTTTTTTACGCAGCCTATAAATGATCTTCGGCGTCGGCATGAAGCCCTTCTTGACGAGGCGGCGCTCGATTTTCTCAGTGTCTACTTCGATTTTACATGCAATTCTGCAAGGGAACGCAACCTGTTTGGGATATAATTTCGATGAGAAATGAGGGTGAGGATTCCCCAACCAGCATGACGAGGATAATGGATTTGTTACTGCCATTATAGGCGTCTGATGAGAGTGTATGAATGGCATTTTTTTGGCGCATTTGTTGAGCTCCCTAACATTTCAGCTCTGCTCGTTGCAGGTAATTTAGAGGGCATCGAGCAGAAAGAACGATATCCATGGAGCAAATCTAAACCCTTTGCACAGAAGACGACACTATTTACGGACATTCGTAAATGGGTTTGATGATGACGTCCGGAAGTTCATATACGTTGCGGTGTGAGGAGTTAAAAAATAAAATGTTCAATTTATTGATTTTGATTTTGTATTTTTTATTTTAATAACATTGCCCATGGACTATATTTATGATTAATTTCCCATGTCATTATAATATGAAAAAGTTTATTTAATGGTTTATAAGTTCGGTATATCTAAACTAAATTTAAATTTAAGAAGAAAAAAAAAAAAATCTAATAAGTCATTTTCTCAATTATTTAAGTGGGTATAGGAAAGTTCAATCATTTAAGTGGGTATGAGGAAAGTTTAATAGGCTTGGATTATTGTTGATAGAGATAATAGGCTTCGGTTATTTATTGATAGAGATCTTGGTTGTTCATTATTTTTTAAATGGAGATTTTGTTTAAATTTTGATAAAGATTGGTTGGAATTATAAATTTGAATGGTGTAATTTAGTATTGGAATGTTTTTTAAAGCATTAAATTTATTTAAAAACACAATCGTAATAGTTTTGGTGAAAATTTCATGTAATAAAAGTTAATAAAGGCAAAATACTAATCCGGAAGTTATGATAGGCGGTTAAAGAACATCAGAGCAGTCTGGGAGAAGAGATCGGTGATCGACATGGGAGATCACATCGAGAAGGTACGCAATCTGAGGAGAATTCTTCGCCTTACATCAACCCAATGGCAGATCCGAACTGGCGTGATAATGGCGAGTACATGTCAGAGGTTGTAAATAGTAATAAATCAAACAGGATGGTTGATAGGAGTTGCCATGCTTGCGAGAACAGATGGCAGGATTCGGACAGACGGATGGAGAGTAGGAGCAGGCTTAGGGATTCTATAAAAACCTGCATGCATAGCTCCCACCCTCAGAGATTTGCAACTAGATTCTGCAACGCGAAAGGTGCCACTGGTTGTCTGAGGGCCTCCCGCATTACTTTCAGTTGGCATTCGGCGAACGGAGCCATGGAAACAAGAAAGAAGGCTCGGCTTGCAGAGGAAATGGAAGTTGCGCGGACCAAGGTGGCTGATCGGAAAGGTAAAGGGATTGTGAAAGACGAGGCCCCGAACGATGTCTTTGAGGTCCAAGATTCTTCTAACGAGGGAGGGAGCAGTGACCCGAGTATGAACGCGGACGAGTGGGAACGGTATGCCATGGGTGTCAGTCTGCGGAGCCGGCGCGGCAGACGGGTTCCTACGCGCGGGCGTCGGAGGAGGGTCAGTAAAGATGTCTGCGAGACAGCTCCTTGCCGTGGTCAGGACAGCGCGGCTAGCAAAGCCCGGGGCAATAAGAAAGAGGTCCCTGAGCCGAGCCGTCGTCCTGGCAGGAAGGCCAGGCAAACCTTTGAGCATAAAATCCAGAGGGCAGAACGTGCTTACGTTCAGAACACCAACCCTAAAATCAGGCGCATCATCCAGAATATGGAAGATGAGGCAATTCAGGCCTAATCAGAGTCGGAAATGGAGGATTGGGAGCTGCTGGTTCATGACCCTAGTAATACAAGAGGAAGGATGTCTCTTTTTAAACAATCCCTTCATATTTATTGGGTAATGAAACGGTTGTTGGCCAAAGCTTTGGAGCAGGTGGCCTCTGAAATGGCTGAGATGGCTCAGGGTGTGCCCAACTTGAGGCGTGAACTCCGGATCCTGCAAATTTCCATGGAGATGCAAGGGAAGCAGCTTGAAGAGATTCAGCAATTGCTCAAGGCCACCCAGCAGAGGAGCTCCAAGGAGGACTCTCCAATCTTTGCTAATGCAGTTGAGTAGTTTTAGTTCTGGTCTACCTTCTGATGATTTTGCGATATTTAGATAATTTAGTCAGCTTCCCTCTTTTTGTAATGGACAGTCTATATCTGCATATCACTAGCATCAGACCAGGGAAAGACTGCAATGTCTATTTAGCCAGGAAAAAGAGACTGCGTGACTTCTTTTTTTGGTATGGTGTTAAAAACTTTAGGTGGACTCCCTACTCGGTTTCCCCTCGTGGGCGGGTAGCGGGTCCACTAATTTTGATGTAATTTTCTAATATGTTAATAGAAAATGAGATGCACCACCTTTGCCTACAAAAAAAAAAAAAAAGGCAAAATACTAATCATGCTTGATGGGACACGTAGTATTTCAAGTTGAATGTTGGGCAAAAACATAGTGAGAGGATCACTTGTGGTTGATTAATGGCTAAGGAAATTGGCAAAGGTTTTGGAAAGGCAAAATGGCATTTTGGCACATTTATTTATGAAAATAATGAAAATTAGGAGAAAAAGGAGGTGAAATGTCACACATTGCATGTGAGGAGGAAAATGAAGGAAAATAATGAAAAATGAAGAAAATAGAGACCTCATTAATAAAAAAGCTTCTGAGGATCAGTTCACAGACTTTTGTCAATTCAATTTTGGAGTTCTCCCTCTATTCTCTCTCTCTCATACTCTTGGACACTTGGAGTTTTCTTGGAGCACTCTTGGAGAGTGTGGCATACTTGGATTTCTGGAGCAAGAAGGCAAAGGAAGGGCAAGAAAATGCAAGAGGACATCAAAGTCAGCAACTACAACGGGTTTTACTTGCAAATACCGAGTTGCAAGTATGTTCTTCTCACTAGTTTTGGTATGCATGGCATATGCATGTGGTTTATTGGTCATGATCTATCATTTGCATGGAGGATTGTTTGGATTGATAGTGGATTTTCCTAGCCTTGCCATTTCCTGGATAGCCATGGTGTTGTGGGTTCATTTCTTTGTTTTTCTGGTTGGTTCTCATGTTTCCTTTAACTTGGGTTGAGTTACTAGTTCCTAAGAGCCTTGGTTGGACAAACGCTTTAGAGCCCTGTAATAGCTTGGGTTGAGTTACTAGTCCTAAAGCCTTGGTTGGACAAACGCTCTAGAGCCCTTGGTGGGTTGAGTTACTATTCCTGGAGCCTTGGTTGGACAAACGCTCAGGAGCCCTATATAAGTTGTGGGTTGAGTTACTAGTCCTGGAAGCCTTAGTTGGAACAAAAGCTCTAGAGCTCTGGAAGGCTTGGGTAAAGACCAATTTGATGATGGTTTTGTGATGTCTAACCATGAGGTGGAATCATTGTTTGATGGCTTGAGGTGGTTTGGCCTCTAGAAGCCCTTGATTGTTTTGATTGGTGTATTTTATGAGATCCCACATTCATGCTTGGAATATGGCACAGGGGTGATTGACTGAAGAGAGATTTGACTTAGCCATGTCTACAGTCGGGTGGTTCGTGGAAGTCCCACAACTGGTTGGCCTTTGCATCATTAATATGACATTATTTCTCCTTGTTATTTCATGAGTATTATACTGGTTTATATGTGGATTATATGGTTGTTGTTTCCTTAATATTTATGTTGTTATTATGTTGGTTATGCACATGTATTATGACAGTGGCTATGTATGGATCTCGTCATGTTTTTACTTGTAAATGAATGAACAATGTATCTATGGCCTAATGGATGAAATGGCAGCTATTGTGTTGAGGTATAAATGCATCTTAGTGATTCTCAGATGAGTATGATGCCCTTATGCTCAGATTTGTTGTTTAAACATGTAGATTACATATTTGTGATGAAATGCTTGTCATGGCTAGTAGGGGTCTAGTCAAGTCCTTGTTCAAGTAATTGCATTTGTATCATTGCTTTGTTGTTATCTTTCAATTCTGAAAGTGCCATTTAGTTCTAAGCAGTGACTTGGGTTGTGGGCTTGAAAAAGTGGCTCAAATGCCAGAGATGCAAGCACAACATTGGGCAGCAAAGTCCCTGAACGCATGCATACCCATGTTATAGGAGCATCGGGAGCCTCTTGGACGCATGCTTGTCCATATTAAGGGAGCGTCCAGGGGTATAATGGTCTAAAAACTCAGTTAGTCTTAGGGGATGGTTACCTAAGTGGTTGGGGTGGCTCCTAGGAGTTCTGTTGCTGATGTGGATGGTTTGTATGGTGTGTTTCCTTCAGTTCCACTTCCTTAAGTGACACATAGGGATTCAAATCATATCATAGTAATTTCTTGTCACATATTTACCTTGGTTGGTCCATTACTTGGGTAGATGTGGGAGGAGAGTGTTACAACAACTTAAATGACCAAAAATTACATTTTTTTTAATGTAACCGATAGATTTTTGTTATAAAGCTTAAAGCCTAGATTATATGGACATAACCATTTTCATATGGAGATACAATTTTTTCTTATGTTATCTATGTTGCTTCAATATTCCAATAGATACAAATTTTTCCTATGTTATATGAGTTGTTTCAACATTCCAATGATCCATAACAAAGTCTTATTGCCCTATGGGCTCTCTGAGCTATAATTCCACATTGATATCTAGCATATAATCTAAAATCCTGACCCAAAAGAAAAATATATTTGCAATACATAGACCATAAAAGATTTAATAGACTTGGAGGCCCAACTTCATTAGCTCCATTTCAAAAAACCTATTTTCCTTTGCTCATTGCTACAACAACTACATCACTCTTGGAGAGTGTGGCATACTCGGAGTTCTAGAGCAAGAAGGCAAAGGAAGAGCAAGAAAGTGCAAAAGGACATCAAGATCAACAAATACAATGGGTTTTACTTGTAGATACCGAGTTGCATATATGTTTTCCTCACTAGTTTTGGTATGCATGGCATATGCATGCAGTTTATTGGTCATGATCTATCATTGGCATGGAGGATTGTTTGGATTGATAGTGGATTTGCCTAGCCTTTCCATTTCCTGGATAGCCATGGTGTTGTGGGTTCATTTATTTGTTTTTCAGGTTGGTTATCATGTTTCCTTTAACTTGGGTTGAGTTACTAGTTCTTGGAGCCTTAGTTGGACAAACGCTTTGGAGCCTTGTAACAGCTTGGGTTGAGTTACTAGTCCCGGAGCCTTGGTTGGACAAATGCTCTAGAGCCCTTGATGGGTTGAGTTACTATTCCTGGAGCCTTGGTTGGACAAACGCTCTGGAGCCTTGTATAAGTTGTGGGTTGAGTTACTAGTCCTAGAAGCCTTGGTTGGAATAAACGCTCTAGAGCCCTGGAAGGCTTGGATAGAGACCAATTTGATGATGGTTTTATGATGTTCGACCATGAGGTGGAATCATTGTTTGATGGGTTGAGGTAGTTTGGCCTCTAGAAGCCCTGGATTATTTTGATTGATGTGCTTTATGAGATCCCACATTCATGCTTGGAATATGGCACGAGGGTGATTCGCTAAAGAGAGATTTGGCTTAGCCATGTCTACAGTCAACTGGTTCATGGAAGTCCCACAACTAGTTGGTCTTTGCATCATTAATATGGTGTTATTTATCCTTGTTATTTCATGAGTATAATATTGGTTTATATGTGGATTATATGGTTGTTATTTCCTTAATATTTTTGTTGTTGTTATGTTGGTTATGCACATGTATTATGACAATGGCTATGTATGGATCTCACCATGTTTTTACTTGTAAATGAATGAACAATGTATCTATGGCCTAATGGATGAAATGGAAACTATTGTGTTGAGGTATAAATGCCTCTTAGCGATTCTCAGATGAATATGAGACCCTTATGCTCAGATTTGTTGTTTAAACCTGTAGATTACATATTTGTGATGAAATGTCTGTCATGGCTAGTAGGGGTCCAGTCAAGTCCTTGTTCAAGTAGTTACATTTGTATCATTGTTTTGTTTTTATCTTTTAGTTATGAAAGTGTCATTTAGTTATGGGCAGTGACTTGGGCTCTGGGCCTGAAAATGTGGCTCAAATCCCAGAGACACAAGCACAACATTGGGTAGAAAAGTCCCTGGACGCATGCATACCCATGTCGTGGGAGCATCTGGAGCCTCTTGGATGCATGCTTGTCCATATCAAGGGAGCGTACAGGGATTTAATGGTCTAAAAACTCATTTGGTTTAGGGGATGGTTACCTAAGTGGTTGGGATGGCTCCTAGGAGTTTTGTTGCTGATGTGGATGGTCTATATGATGTGTTTCCGTCGGTTCCACTTCCTTAAGTGACACATAGGGAGTCAAATCATATCATAGTAACTTTTCGTCACATATTTACCCTAGTTGGTCGGTTACTTGGGTAGATGTGGGAGGAGAGTGTTACAACAACTTAAATGATCAAAAATTACATTTTTTTTTTAATGAAACGATAGATTTATGTTATAAGGCTTAAAGCCTATATTACATGGACATAACTATTTTCATATGGATATACAAATTTTGCTTATGTTATCTCTGTTGCTTCAATATTCCAGTAGATACAAAATTTGCTTATGTTATCTCAGTTGTTTCAATATTGCAATAGATCCATAACAAAGTCTTATTGCTCCTACGGGCTCTCTGAGCTATAATTCTACATTGATATCTGGCATATAATCTAAAATCCTAACCCAAAAGAAAATATACTTGCAATACATAGACTATAAAAAATTAAACAGACATGGAGGGCCCATCTTCATCAGCTCCATTTCGAAAACCTGTTTTCCTTTGCTCACTCCTACAACAACTACACCAAGACGCTAGAGTGTTCTTGTCATTCCTTATAACCAAAAAATACAATCTTGCCAAAAATTATATTTAGCAAAAATATATTCAAACCAATTTAAATTTTACATATTTTTTATTTACAAAAAAAATAAACTGTAAATCATATAAATTTATTATCCTCACTTTAATTTTTTTTTTTTAGGTGATTTGTGTACAAAGTGATTACAATATACTTTTTAGGGCCTAGAGTATGCTTTAAAACTACTTTTGCTTGGCTAAGAGCTCATATTCCTTGGACATAAGGAAACAAGTTAACATCCCAAGACCCAATGGCATTAGGTAGGAGTGAAATCCCACCCTCTTACAAATCACCAGTGAGTAATTATAGGTAGCACGATTTTCCTTGAATAACAGTGATGAGTCAGTGTACATTTGTGGATAACAACTAGTGATGGTTGTCCCCAATGTTGGTTTGACAACTGAATTACGATATCTTTTCCCACTATTAAAAATAATAATAATAATAAATCAATTTAATTTTTAATTGGTTAATATTTATGATGAAACTATTTGTATGTGATTTTGAATATAATTCTATAACACATAACTAAAGCATTAATTCATGATTTTTTTGTCAAAATCACCTCTCTCTTGCGCAAAATTGTGGCAATAATAATAATAATATAATTTAAAGGTCATGGTGAAGCCAAACACCAAATTGGTGTATGAGACCCCCTTGTTTGTGGGACAAGGGACACACCTTCATGCGATGATTTGATTGTTAATGTTTGCAAAGGCATACATACTCTACCCTATGGTGAAGTAAAATTATAAGTGCGGACACAAACAAATTCCTCTAGCCTGATGATGGGTCTAGCCACAACAGACACATTCTATGGAATACTTCCTTAGGTTAGAACCAATTAAGAGGGCCTACCTCTTAGTACGCTTATCTCGTTTGATGATGTCTTTGCTTGCTCGCTCTAGCTATCTCTCGCTTCCTTCTTCATGCACCTAAAATAAGTAAACAACAACAAACAACAACTGTGATAATAGACAAATTGTAATTCAGCCTACTTAACAAATCAAGAAACATTAAGCCATGAATATGTAAGCTGACAAAACATGTATGAAATCAATCGATAGTTGCATATATATTGATATCAAAGAGATATTACAACCATTTTCTTGACGTTGCGGTTCTCCTCTGACAAGACCAAGATCCCACACACTTCTGCTAGCATCCATGATGGCCTCAATCAACAATAGTTTTAAGGCTCTTCCCTTTAGGCTTCACTCCAAACCAAATCACACGTCTCCCTCACACAATTAGATATCTACAGTTATGAATAGCTTGTTGTTTACTCCAAAATAGCACTAGCACACCACCATTAACACTCTAACACTAGCTTGTGCTTAGGAAGAAGGGAGGTTTATATAGGATGAACGGATGGGAGATGGATCCTCTTCTCATGGGAGAAGAGCTTATCCCTTGAGGTAGTTCCATCATTTTAGGGGAAAGGAGCCCAAACTGACATCCTCGACCCCATCCAGCCAAACCATTTACCAGACTTCCGTTACGAAGCTTCTAGAGCTAGAAGTTTCAACTCCTAATTTAAAAACCTTTCCACAACAGGACCGACGCGACTAGAACACAGCTCAGTCACTCTGGTCGGAGCTAGGGATAGTGCTAATCTTTGCACATCAATGTGGGGAAAACAAAGGTCATTAGCGTTGGTCTTGTAAACCGAGCAATAGAAATTTCAGGGGAAATGGTGCAAAAGGGAATTGATCTGCTCATAAAGAGGGACACAATGGGAGTTTCTTCATGAAGGCAAAGCATGTGAGGTTCACTATAGAGGTCCTTTGGGATCAGGGAACGGGGAGTACAAGGATAGTGACAAAATGATGTGTAACAGATGCCCCCTAAAGCGTGAAGGTCGAACTAGAGTGAGGGATGAAATGCTTTATGAATCAGTGCAGGGAACCGTAGTCTGTCATCAGAAAAGTTGTAAGTAAGTACAGATACACATACATAACTAAGAACTCTGTCAAATGATACATGAATTGTGGCATGGATGCAGCCATCTAGAGAATGATCATGTAAATAGATCCAGGCATGAACACAACCATCTGATAAAGAGGATCATATCAAAACCAAGGTATGGTCACAACAATCCAAAAGAGAAAGATCACATATGATACCTCATGGTATGGTCACAACCATCCATCTGAAAGAGACATGCATATCAACATAATCATGTCACATCACTTCACAACCTAGAATTTTGTGATCTAAGCCTAGGGTCTTGCACTCCAACACAACCCGATCAAAGTACGAATTCTAACATGTGAATAGATGTGTTAACATCGAACATGCTAGAAAGTCGCTTGATTTCCAGTCAATGATGTAAACTGTTGACAAGCATAAGAGAAACCACCAATAATGACAATGGTCTTCAAGGTATTATCATCACAATTCACAGAATGTGAATAGAGGAACTGAAGTCAAACACCCGTGAAATCACTCGATTGAAAGCCAATGATGTGAACTTGTCGTCGAGTGCAAAGAACTTGCCATTAGGGCATGTAAGCTCTAAGGTACTGGAAGGGAGTCCCTCAGTCAACTTCTCGGATAATGAGTTGAAGTCAATAGAAAGCAACCTGTCGAAGGAGGGCCATAATGTTTCCCACATCATCGACACGAGATGAAAGGATGCAAAATGATTTTGGATGATACAGAGAATCAGAGGTAAGTGTAACTACAGAAGGACAACTCTTGAACATATAGGCGACACGACTGGAAGTTTGGCAGCTTTTGGATCCATGGGATCGGTGGTCATGATGACGTGGCCGAGCTCAAATGGAAGGCAAAAATGAACGGCCCAACCCAGGAAAATCAACGATACAAAGGAGGATATCCCAACCTAACACGAAGCAGAAAGTGTCATGTTCAAGAGTGAGCTGCCAACACAACTGATAGATTTCCAAATTTTCCCCTACCATTCCTGGAAGGTACCCTAATTATTTTTTAATCACAAGCTTGAAGGGGATATCATATGCTTGCACTATAAGTTCATCCTTCGAACGAATCCGACCTAGTAAGTTTAACGAGCTCTAGAAAGGAGAAGCTCATGTTCATCATGATGACAAATCCAATGTCGTTCAATATTTTAACGAGTCTGACACAGGTATAACTCGGTATCTTTTTCATGTTTAGAGAGTTTGAAAAATACATGGAAAAGAAAACTCCACATGGTCCCTTTTCGTATGTTTGTGTCTCTCGAGCCCGAAAAGGTAGAAAACAATACTTGAGAGAACCGTTCGACCATTTCAGTCAAGGAGTACCTTTTTCGTAAATAGTGATTCCCAGCCTGAAAAAAGGGTAAACTTATACTGGGTGCACGACGTTTTGCATTCGTTAACGAGTTTAAAATGACAAGGGATCTGCTATATTTTTGCTTTTAAAGGGTCGGAAAAGAGCTTGAAAGTGGAGCCCCCATTTTATTCTCTTTCACGAGTCAAAAGGGAAAAATACTCGGCAATCTTTTCATTTTTTACGAGTCAGAAAAGAGCTTAAAGGTGACTCGTCCTAGAGGAACGAGTGGTATAAAAGGTAGCAACTGGTTCTGGCAATGGTGGAACTGATCAAAACATGTAATGGTCAAGAGGTTGGCTAATAAAACCACTCATCGTTGCAGTTCCTCAAGAAAAGAAAAACAACGAAGTGAAAGCATATGATCGGCCAAAGAGATGGTAACGATGGAATGAAACAACCAAGGTTCATTAGGAATTAGCTGATAAAAAGGGCAATCACGGGATGTAAATCGGGCATGGGTTCATTTTTACGCAAGCTTGAACCATAGAGAACTCTGCTTGGATTCAGTTTCATGTTTACACAAGCTCGAAACAAAAAACTATACTTGAATAAGTTCACATGCCCCTAGCATAATGACTCATAAATCGAGGTACATGCCCCCCAAGCTTCATTTCAACCAACTAGATGGATGGAATGAAGGTTCACTTTCGAGATATTGGAAAGACTCGAATGGTATTTTACGAGATCTTAATCAAAGACTCGATTTGGAAATGGGAGGTGCTTCATTTTTTAATGAGGTTGACACAATAAAAGAACTATCTTCAAGACCCTTGCTTCATTTTTTAACAAGCTTGACACAAGACAAAGAACTATGCTCACAACTCCTTGTTTCATTTTTTAACGAGGCTGACACAAGACTAGGAACTATCCTCACTAATTGGATCATGGACCATACAAGATCATGGCTCCCAAGAGGTATTCACTAGATGGAAGAACCACACTCTGGGAAAAATACTTGATAGTTGCTATAAAATCTTCTTATATCTCACCTTGTGAAAATGAAATTCTTTAGGTGATTTCTTTTATCGTTAATTATACAGTGCATTTATCTTATATTGCATATCTCCACTTTCAGTAATAAAAACATGAGAGCAATAAATTGGATGAAAGGCATCATACTAAAATATAAATAGTGATAGATTTTAGAAATTTATTTGTGCAAGTTACTTTATGCATTTAGAAATTTGCACTTCTCAGCAATGAAAATAGAGAGAGATATTTTCTATGATTATGATGCATTGATGGAAAATGTGTCAAATCCTTCTCATATAGATTATGCACATCAAATGTACATGTTATATTTCTCAATCCAGGTTTTCTTTGATGAAATTATTTTTGAAATTACATCCTAAACAAAGGCAAGCCTTACTATGAAACTACTAATGACCCTTGGTGCTTTATGGAGGTCCAAAAGTTAGCCTTCTGATAATGGCACAAGTATTGCATGTAGTATTTCCAATATATCCCTTGTATGTGAAGTCATTAAATTAGGAACATGAAAAAAATATATATAACGACATGGACACTATATTTACTAGTTGGTATACCTCATGACGATTGAGTAATCCTCCCATAATCGTGGGATGTTCATTGCTACCTTGTTAACGTCACAAGGAACCATTTCACATCCACTTAAGTTGCAAATCTGGGCTTACTTTATTTAATCACCTTCAACTGCATATGTTTATGAAACCATATTAGTGCATACGATGATAGATGTATTATGGGTTGAGTCTTTGCCAATGCCTTTGAAATCATATTCTTTTATAAAACCATTTCAATACATACAATTATAGATGTATCATGGCTTGAGTCTTCAACAAGGCCTCTGGAATTATTTTTTTGGATACTTAGATCAATATTTTCTCCCTTTTCACAAATATGATTGGCTATTACTTGGACACTAATTCCAACCATCCATTTGTTTTTTTCCACACTAGTTATAATCTACTTCTTGACCTCTTATACATCATTTGCTTTACCTACAAAAAAACTATATCCCTTTCTTAGTCTTCTAAAATGATTCATGATGATAGTCTGCAACAATTGTATTTAGTATGCCTCAATTTCTCACATTGTTCACAAAATTATTGTTGTGGGCCTACTTTTGCTCCATTTTTTTTATTATATGGGTCATATCATGGGTTGTGTTAGCTAGGAATTTATTTGCCTTCTTATCCAAGAGCTTCTCCCATAAAATTTATTTATTCAATCTTTGCTTGACCCTCCAACAAAAGGAATTGTATTATTCTTCAAATTATTACCTTTTGTCGCAATACATATGGCTTTGGTATATGCTTCATCAAAGATTTATATAGTAAAAGGCATTGTCTCACTGAAATTAATGATGGAGTCTTCCCATGTATTTCAACACTACATCTTTCTCATCTCTTACAAGTAGTAATAGATGATATTATTGTTGAATTAAATAGTGCAATATGTTACTCGTTGTCCTTGATTTTATTAAAAATATTTCCATTGGGTTCTCAACTTCCTTTATCACCAATAGCTCAAGCAAGCACCTATCTTGTGACCAAGCGACGAACCTACAACCCTTTTGTTAGTGCACAAACCAATTTAGATTTCCATAGCCTTCTAGATATATAATTTATCAAAAGTATTTTGTTAGCTATAGATTTATGAGCAAGTCAGCGAATTTTTTTGTTCTTACTACCAGTGACTTGGGTAAGCTAATAGCAATAAAAATTAGATAAACCCTAGATAGTGAAGTGGAAGATAAATCATCATATATGCTTAAAAATAGTCAAAAATCATAAAAACATATACAATAAACATCACAACCATATACCCATTGAAAGAGCAATTTTTTATTATTATTTTAGATACTTAATATACCTATAGAAAAGGAAGAAGTGACTTCATGCCACTAATTCCTCCTCTATGGGAGGGTTCTTTACTCCCTTTGTTCTTTGTTGCCATAGATTTCTCTCTTCTTGTTGGTATGTGAGTGGGCAAAGGATGAGAATGAACTCAAATGGAGAGCTCAAAAGGTTTAGGATCATAAGTCCTTAGGATCATAAGTTCCATGACAAGAGATGGTCATGAGACAAATGGTGAGGAAAAACCTCTCTATTTATAATAAAATGCTAGATTAAATATTGAATGGTCAAATAATAAACTATTTGGTAGATCAAATCAAGATATAATAGTTATTAGTATTTTATTATTTTTGGGAGAGGAAAATATTAAAAACAAGTCAATAACATTTATTTATTTAACTAACTCAAAAAATAATGATTAATTGAATCAATTAAGAAAAATGGGTGAAAAAAAAAATGTTTTATTAACTATTTATGGGTGGCATGGTCAAATGAATTAGAAATAATCATTAAGAATGTTTTAATAATGATTTCCTAGGAGAAAAGTGACATGATTAAGGAATAGTAAATAAATAATGGTTTATTTAATTATTCCTATAAAAAACAGTAAAAGTGAGTGAAACTATTTTTAATTATTTTCACAATAAATGGGTAAATATGAAAATAACATGAAATTAAATGGATTTATGGGTTACTTTCATGTGGGTAAAATATAGGGGAATAATATGAAATTAAATAAATTTATGTGTTATTTTCATATGGGTAAACCAACATAGATTCATCTTAACCGAGATCTATCAAGCATTGAGAGGGATCAAATCTCTCAAGGCGCAAACGTCTTTTTCGAGTACAAAACTTGAAGAAAGGTTTGCACCTCAAGATATTTGATCCCTCTCGATGCTTGATAGATTTGGGGTTAAGATGGATCTAGGTTGGTTTCAATCATGTGCGATCACACAAAAATTGTTGAACATCTAATTATTCTGATCATTTTAGTTATGCTAAATATGTCTAAGATTAATCTAGTCATTTTAATTTAAAATTTGTTCAACTACCTCAGTTTGTTGAGATGATAAAGATTGTTAATAACTTGAATGATGGAAAATGAGAATAATAAGAATGCATTCAATTATAAATAGTTTACAATTTCAAGAAGCAAACATTTCACGTAAGTGAACATTTTATTTAAGATGAAAATTCAAGTATTTTATTTATGGTTGAATTTCTGTAACACATAAACCAATGCATATCATCAATCATATCTCGTGCTTGCATTGAAATCAATGCACACTATTGATCTAATTACTTTGAAATTAATGTACATCGTACATCTAGTTACATCAAATTAGAAATCAACATCTACACTGAAATCAATGCATCTACTACAAACAATCAAATAGGATTAAAAATCAACATCTACACTGAATCGATGCATCTACTGTAAACAATCAAATAGGATTAGGAATAAACATCTACACTGAAATCAATACATCTAGTGCAAACAATCAAATAGTATTAGAAATCAATATCTACACTAAAATCAATGCATCTAGTGCATGCAATAAAAAAGGATTATAAATCAATATCCACACTAAAATCAATGCATCTAATGCAAGCAATCAAATAAGATTAGAAATTAGAAACAACACTAAAATAAATGCATCTAGTAAAATAACCAAATAGGATTAGGAATCAACATCTACACTGAAATCAATGCATATATTGTAGTGAAAAACTGAAATATTCATGGATTTCTAAATACAACTTCTTTTACAATCTTTCTCTCTTCCCTTTGCTACCTCTCCCTCTCCTTCTCTCTCTTTCTCCCCTTCCACTCTCCTCTCTCTTCTCACCCTCTTTCCATCTCTCACATGTCACTTCTCCATCTATCCACCTTTATCTCTCTATGTCTTTCTTCTTCCCTCCCTCTCTCTCCCCCTCCAACTCCATCTCTCTCTGCCTCCCTCCCTCCTCCTCTCTCTCAAGTCCTCTCTATGTTCCTTTGTCTCTCTCCCTTTCTCTCCCACTTCGTTTTTTCACTCCCCCCATCACTCTATTACTCTCTTTCGACACCCCCAACTCTATCACTATCTCCCTCCCTCTCTACTTCTCTCTCCCCCACTCTCTCAACTCTCTCGGTATCTTTCTTTGTCTCTCCATCTCACCCCCCAAACATACACACACTCTTTGCATCTTTCCCTTTTCACTCCCCCTCTCTCTTTCCACCTCCTCTCTCTATGTATTTCTTCTCCCCCCCCTCTCTCCAACTATGTCACTATCTC
>APFE030177567.1:327656-346114 GCA_000404065.3 Pinus taeda
CCCTCTATCTCTCTCTTCCATCCTTTTCTCCTCTCTCCCTCACTCTCCCTACTTCTCTCCCCTGTCACTCCCTCTCTCTCTCCACCTCTATATCTCTATGTCTTTGTTCTCCCCTCCCATGTATATTTGGATATACATCAACAAAATATTAAAAAAATAACATAAAAATATTAAATAACAACAACACACACACACATGCATATACATATACATATTTCATCCCCTTTCAAATTATGTTAAATATATTTTAAGAATATAATATACTCTTATATAACATGTATCTCATTGGCAAGAAAAAATGGTGTCACAAGGTTTGGATATTAGGGTTTCTAGTGCAGACTACAAATATGGGCATGGGGTAAGAATGATGGTCCAAACATTGACCAAAGACCTGGTTGTGCAAACTAGGTGGTCTATGGCACCCACTTCTTCTAGTGTGTTTAGATTATTTTCCATCAAACACTAGAGGTTGGGCAGGTGATCATTTTGGACAAGCATTGTTTCAACTTCTCTGAAAACCATCTTGAGTTTTACATTCAACATATGATCTTGGCAAGATTAGGGAGGCCATCGTGGGAAATCCCATTAGGGTTGGTGCTCGATTATCCTTCAACTCCGAGCTCATGCACATTCTCATCCCTAATGGTAACTGTAACCACCCTCCTCCCACACTTACCCAAGTTTACCGGCCCACCAGGGTAAATAGGTGACTAAGAGTTACTATGATATGACTCAACTCCCCAAGTATAGCTAAGGAAGTGGAATCAACAAACCCAAACCAAAATGACCTTCCTCGGGAGCTATATGACCTCCAGGGGCTAAACCACCCTTCTAGGTGTCAAAACCCTAAGTTAACTTGCCTTTTCACTGATCTAGACTCCCAGTCACATGCACAATCCTACATCCATGCAACTGTAGGCCTCCAGTCGCATGAATAACCAATGCAAGGGTGCAACTAAAGTCTTTTTCAGCCAATTTGTGCCTGCTACCACGAGATTTGAGCCACTTTTTTATGGCTAGTCTCCAAACCACTTCCCAAAACTTGATGAGACTTTCCAAGAAAATAAATGACACCAAGAAAAATGCTCTAACATAAAACTTGATCAAGGACTTATCCTAACAAAGCCTAACCATGACAGACATTCTGTCAAACACATGATGAACATGAAATCTATAGGTCATAAATACACATCTGAACATAGGGGTCTCATACTTATCTGAGAATCGTCAAGAAGGTCTAATGCCCACTCATATTAGCTGCAATAACATCTATTAGGTCATGCATTCAATAACCAATCATGTATTCATAAAAAATTTCAAGAGCCATAAATAATATATATCATATAACCAACATATAAACCATGGAAACTCAACCATAATGCCACCATCATAATCAATACATATGCTCATATATCACAGTATAAAACACCTCTTATTAACATATGAAAATTTCAACCAAGTCACGGACTTCCACGTACCACCCGACCATAAACTGAGTTTAACCAAATCTTTCTTTCAGTCAGTTATGCATGTGCCATATTTCAAGCATGAATATGGGATCTCATGGAATAAACCAAACAAAACAAAACCAGGGCTTCCAGAGGCCAAACCACCTCAACTAGTGATTCCACCTCATAGTCAAATATCACTAACCATCGCCAAATCGGTCCTTACCTGAGTTGTTCAAGGTTCCAGAGAATTTGTTCCAACCCGACTCCAAGACCAGTAACTCAACCCACGAATGCTACCGAGCTTCCAGATCGTTTGTTCAACGAAGGCTCCAGGACTAGTAACTCAACCCACCAAGGGTTCTAGAGCATTTTTCCAACCAAGGCTTCTAGGACTAGTAACTCAACCCAATATTTTATAGGGCTTCCAGAGCGTTTGTCCAACCAAGGCTTCCAAGAACTAATAACTCAACCCACAACCATAAGGAACATGAGCACCAACTAGAAAACAAACAAAACCCACAACACCATGGTTATCTAGGAAATGTTAATGCTATGTAAAACCATTGTCAATCTAAGCAATCCTCCATGCCAATGACATATCATAACCAAGAAACCACATGCATGTGCCATGCATGTCAAAACTAGTAAGGAAATCATACATGCAACTCGATACCTGCAAGCAAAACCCACTGTAGTTGTTGATCCTGTTATCCTCTTGCACTTTCCTAATTTTCCTTTTCTTTCTTTCTCCAAATCCCAAGTATGCCACACTCCTCCAAGAGTGCTCCAAGAAAACTCTAAGTGTCCAAGAGTATGAGAGAATGAGAGAATACAAGAGAGAGCCATAAGTGAACTAACAAAAGCCATGAACTGATTCTCATAAGCCTTTTTATCATTTAGGCCTCGATTTTCTTCATTTTCCTCTATTTTTCCTTCAATTTCCTCCTCATGCAAATATGTGACCTTTCATTTCCCTTTTCTCCTATTTTCCATTATTTTCATAAATAAAATGCCAATTAATGCCTTTGTCATTTTTCTTTAGTCATAATAAACCAAATGAACACCCACTAGGATATTTTTCCCACATTCAACTTGGAATACATGTCCCATGACCTTGGTATTATTTACTTTTTTACATGCAAAGTCAACAAGGTTTGTTACAGAGCCCTCCTCTTTGGGGGAACACTTTTCTTGGTGTTCAGTGACACCTATAAACCAACAAACCACTGAAAAAAAACATATTGCCTGTGGAGTTTTATAACATAGCTCGTTGCAATATTTACAATGACCACCACTGAAAACATGACAAACATATCGTTTACTGGAGCTTTGTAACAAAACTTATTACGGTATTTACAATAACAACTGCATATACTCTCATGCACATTTGCTTCAACCAACAAAAATACATAATATCTATGGATTTTTATAAACACAAATCGATACATTATTTACAATAATATACACATATGCACATTTGCTCAACCAAAAAATAAAGGATATGATGCCCATATCAACAATAAGGGAATCTAGAGGCTCACACCTCCACCCTCAAAGTAATACCAGGATTCACCTCTTTCCTAGGAAGTCAAGAATCCATTGCCAAGTACAAAGCTACATCTAATGTCCAGTGCTACAATCCTATGCCACTTGTCCTCTCAATGAACAGTTACCAACTCATTGTACCAGGGCACACTCCAAAAGTACATTTGATTCCATTTGGGAATGCTAATGACCAAAACAAATCCATCCCTTGCCTTCCCTTCTTCGCTACATAGTCCCTCAGACAATCTGGTCACCCCCTCCCATGCAGGTACACACCTTCCAAATTTTGTGGGCATCCCCTTCTCTGCGACACAGTCCCTCGAGCGACCCCTCCCTTGGCAAGGTTTCCTCGCATCGGAAGGTCCAAAAACCAAGGCATATCCCTACCTCAAAACCATCATACTAGTCATAGCATGCTTATGGCAATAAATGCACACTATTGGGTACCAGTGTCCCAAATGGTTCTGCTCGTGAAGTGCTTTACCAACATACTACGACTTGTTCCAATTCCTTTCACTGATGCTGCTAATTCTTGCTGTCAATTTCAACCACCCAGTCTGGGCATTTCCATGCTTTCCTGTACCAAGCACATAATTCCCATTTGATTCAAAACGAATTGAAATAAATCCAAATCATACCTCATTGTTAGTTCCTCAATAAGGTACACTTGCACTTATGTTCACTTCCTGTCACAAAAAGCCAAACCAACTCTTGACCAAATCATCATGTATAAACATATCACATCCGATAAGCTCAAAACACAACCATCATATATGAAAATCATGAATCACATGCGGTCATCATAAACCAGAATCATAGATCACATGTAACCATCATAAATTAGAATCATAGATCACATGCATAATAAAAGTGAAATAAAATACTAATACCTATCCTTTAATCGGGTCCTTTGCTTCTACCTTTGTCCTTTCCGTACACACACAGGATTGGTTGCCACACCTAGCCAGCACCTAGTGCCTTCTTTCCTCTTCAATCACATACACATACACACAATATACATCACAACACATACACTTACACTCGATGTACAACACAACACAATAAATACACCTGCACCCGACAAACAACATAATACATTATGTACATAGAGTATAACACAACAAATACCCATGTCACGATATAGTGACTACACAATCCATGTAACACAATAACACAACACCACATGAGCACAACACAACATGTACGATGTGTACACAATACCACATGTACATAGTGCCACCTATACAACGTGTACACAACACCATATGCACCATATGCATGACATGTACACAACACCACCTGCATGCAACACCCCATGTACAACATGTACACAAGTCCACATGTACATTCATGCACACAACACCACATGTACATAGCACCACATATACAACATGCATGCAATGCCATATGTACACAACATCGCATATACAACATGCACAAAGCACCATATGTACACAACATTACATATCCAACATGTGCACAACACCATCTGTACACAACACTGCATATCCAACATGCCCACAACACCATCTGTACACAACATTGCATAAATGATATGTACACAACACCATATATACTTAACACCGCATGTATACAACATCATAGGTACAACATGTACAATATTTACAACATATAAACAATAGTGGTACTGCACATCCAAAGACCACACTATCTCTACCATGAAACCTTGCTTCTAGTGCCTTTCCACCATCCATGCTTGCCCTAACATGTCGCAGATGACACTGCTTTCATTCTGTTGATGTATCCCTCAAAATTGCCTACCATAACTTATACATAGTATAATCAAATAATATAAATTCATATCCACATGATATTGACCTCGTAGATTTTTCAGGACTACTCTTCCCACTTGATTCCTCATAAGACTAGGAAGCTCTTCATTCCATTCACTTGCATAAGCACTAATTCCTCCACAAGCATGATCCTTGACGACCCTGTGAGATAATGACATACATACATATAAACATTAGCATACAACAATCATGATCTCTGATGACCCTATCGGACAATAACATACATACATACATACATATATACATATAAACATCAGCATAACATAATCATGATCCCTGATGACTCTGTCAGATAACGACAAACGTACATTCATATATACACATATAGACATTAGCATAATCATGATCACAACATAATTACCAGATATCATAAGGTCAAGGTTAAGAGAACTCCCTTTATCTGTGCACAACATGCACAACATTGAGAACAATACTTCCCAGATAGCCAAGGCATTTGACACCTCAAATCCATTTACTTAAGCTTTCATGTTACCTTTCTCATGACTCTCCTACCATTATCCATTCATCCCCATGGACCTAACCAATCCAACTGGTTGTCATATTCTTACCTTTAGCTACCCCTTACTCATGCACCAAGCTTCATCTAGGTCTTATATCTATTGGGTTTCATTGAGCTCTCCCCAAGCTCCATTAAGTTTCCTCTTTACCCAACCAATCCCAAGACTCTCAAAACATAAAAGGAAATACCAATGAGAAAACAAGAGAAAACCATGAAAAACCAATAGCAATACGACACCACAAACAAAATGGCATGGCCATGCATCAGACACAAACAAAACTGCAAATCAAGCATAACATATCACAAAATAACGAAGGTAAAAAACTAGAAACGAACACCATGAATCAATCCCCATGGGTTCCCAATGCTTCCAAAGAAAATCTCAACCTGAGCCTTCTCCAAGGTTCCATGGCAACCTCTTTTGTCATGCAATCCCCTGCATCATACTATCGTAAACATATAATTGTCAATGTATAAATAAACATAACTATATATCGGTTACCTTACCTTGCTATGTCAAGGATGTTGCCTTATAATTGAACACATCCATGCCATCTCTCAAGGGACTCCAATTCCCTTCACAGATCCATCGATAACTAGAAAACCAATTGTTATACCTATCAAGTACATGTTCATGAATATAGCACATATCTACATAATGTTAGACAAATCAAGGTTAAGAAGACTTCCTGTATTAATGCAAAGTACTCATTCATTTGGAACTACGGTTTCCAAACATAACCAAAGGAATCCTCACCCAATTCCTTTCTTTAAACTTTTACCTTGTTGCAATTAAGTCTTATTATATCCCTTCACATCACCCAACTATTAGCTATACAAACAAATCAACTATTACCTTGTCATGCTAATACTAAGCATGTTGCCCTGCAACTGTTCACACATGTCATTCACATGTTCCAAAGATCAAGACATCATGTCTATTAATTTGAAATCAACCTTTACCACGACTAACCTCCATGTCATTGTCAACTAATAGACATTAGTCATACTACTACAACTAGCACCCACTTACACTCAAGCACATACTAGTTGTCTCAACACCTAATGTTTTAGTGCAACCATCTTAAAACAAGATCATTCCTTCATGCAATCTTACAAACACATACTCATATCATGCAATTAATCAAACATTCAAATAAACTATAAACGTACCATGTGTTGAAGCCCCATATTTTTGTTGCTCCAACATGGGGGATAACCACCTGATCCAGACCTTAAAGGGAACTCCTTTTTCCGTTTGAAGTGGTGGCTCCAACTGGGGATGATGGGACCAGTTTCCCAATGTGGTTTTTAAAATGAGAGTGGGTGGTTTTCAAGTGTTTGCAGTGATAATAATGATAACTAAATGGCCTATTATATCATGCAAATCTCTAGCTAACTTAATCTAATATAAACTCAGGTATTCTGTGTGATATGCGATCTAAAAAGACATTTGTTTGACATGTGATACTAAAGATCAATCACGCCTTATATAGAGATGATAATGTGTAAAGATAATTTCTTTGGCTAAATAGTTAGCCAAAGAAATGTATAAACTATATCGCATATATTTGATGATTATATATGAAAGTAAGCTCTTTCAGCTAGGCATCATACAATAGTGCAATTAATGCATAACAAAAAGAACATATTCTATATACAATTCATGAAAACGAAATGTTATCACTAATTAAACAGAAACCGAACTATTCATACAAGATAAAAGTACTATGTGTGTGAGGTTCTACTCATTTGACTAATGACATAGATCAACTCCCTTCTTCAAATCAAATTATCTTCCAAGTATACAATAGTGCATCAACAAAGGAAAGTAGTTTGATATTTAAAAGAAACGAACATGTTCCATAATTTCATCAAGGCATTTACAAACTTACAGAAGTGCATTCTTTGCAAATGTTTTTGATAAAATTCTAGACCCTTCTCTAAATGCATGAGAATGGTATGAATGTTATCTAACTAATGTTCAAAAATAGATTATACAAAAATTTGAGGAGGTTTCAAACGACTTTCCTCCTTACTAGCAACTAACTCTAAAAATAAAAGTGACTTGATGAGCAGAGGTTATAACAATGACTTGTTGTCTACCAGCTTCTCTTTTAAATCACATATATCGGCCATCGGTTTCACTTGAGGAGGTGTCCCAAACTGTGTTCTCACCTATCCTCCGAAAATAACATCTGTGAGAGGTGGCATCATCCATTGAGTTAAATGGAGTGGGAAGTTGAGGGTCATGATTTGGCTGTGAGGTTTGACAAGGTGTTGCCAATATGCCTCCAAGTTAGTCTTTGATAACTTTGTGATCACCTCCCTTTGGATTTCCGCTTTTTCGTTCCAGTTTTTACTCAAGTCATTTAAATATGGTAGCGATTTCGAGTTACCTTCTTTCACCAAGTTAGTGGTGTGCAAAGTGTGATTTGCTTCTTTTACAATGTTCTTTGACACCCCTGTTGCTCTTGCCATTGGTAATTCAGCCTGCTTGTTCCGCGCATCCCAATCCATAAATAAAATGTCCTTATGTGTCTCTTCAATCTCAGGCAGACTAGCGTTCCTTCCCTCTTCTGTTTCTTGCCATTCAATGTATTCTGAGATCCTTGTATTTAAATCATTAAATTCAGTTATATGGTCAATCGCCTTATCCATCAACTGATCACTGCTAATGAGATAAGGGGTGACATGAGACATTCTTTGGAAAAATAAATCTTGATGTTTTGCTAGAAGGGAATTAAGCTCTAGTGCCTCTTTGATGATTTGATCGACAATAGGGACATCTTTATATTTTTCCATGGCTTCTTGTAGTTCTTGAATTTGCATGTCCTTCACAAAGATGTTTATTTCATGGATTATCTTTATCACTTCCATATTCTGTTGCAATTGGGCTAATTGTTTAGCGATTTGTCTATTCACACTTTCCTTCTCAATTTCAAGCTACTACTCGAGCTACGCTATCTTTTCCTCCCTTTCCTCTAACAAAATAGATATCTCTGTAGCTTTATCCATGGTGGCAATTCGTATTCCCTTGTAAACTGCAACAGTCTGGTAAAGTTTTCAGCTAGATTGGAAGGAATATCCTTCCAGACTATGCCCATCGGATCATTCCCAGGTGGGATCTCAAGTGTCTATACCCTCCTTATTTTCCTCCATTTCCTTACCACAACCTTGTGAAGTGGGCTATAGAACACATCTAAAGGAGGAATTTCAGTCACCTTTAGGATAATTTCCGATGTTGGAAATACATGAATGATTTTTCTATGTTGCGAACTAGTTCCTTGCTCATCCATCAGCTTAGACTTTGAATTTTTCCGAGTTTGCAAAGGAGTGTGATATTCCATTGTTTCCTGGGCATCTGTTGTCTTAGGAGTTTCTTGTAGTTTCTTATTGAATTGGTCCCACTCCTGCTCTAGATTGCTGCTTTTGATCTCGGAACCGATATCTTTAGTTAGGTCACTTATGACCTCCTTTTCAACTGACCCCCTACTGGATTCTGCTGTATTCTCGGTGTCCTAGGCTTTCCCTGTATCCTGTGCTTTCCCTGTGTCCACTTGAGACTCTATGCGAGAATTTGGTCCCTCGCTATTGATAGTTACACTGGGTGTAGGTTTGTCCTCGACTCTTAACAAATGCAATGGAATTATTTCGAGTCTTCTATTTTTGAATTCCTGAAAGATTTAAAAATCTTCAGGACTCAAATTGGCCTTTGCCCACTCGAACACTTGTTCAAATGATTCCAATAACTGTAAAAGGTATTTAGAATTATTAGCCTCATGGTTAAAGGGCTTAATCTTCACTACAATAGTAATATTATGTATTATTTTGTTTGAATCAAATTGCCTCTTTGGCAGGGTATGGAGCCTGAGGCTCTCTAGGCTTAGCGATTCCTTAGTTGCATGGTTGAAATTTGCTAATGAAAAAGAACCACACCGAATGGGAAAAGATGGCCACAATGATTTTTTTCTTATCTTTTAGGATCTTGGTTAAGATTTTTCCCATAGTTTGGTGGGCTATTTCTCTTGCTAATAGTTTATCAGAGACATACAAAGGGAGGACATGCAGGTCCATTGTGCTGCCAAAACCCCTGATGTATGTAAACTATTCTTCAACAAAATACTTGCCTAATATGAGAAGGTCTGTAGTGGATTCTTTGGAAAACCCGGGGGCTTTCTTATTAAAAATCAATTGATGCAATGGTAAAATAACAACATGGCATACTTTATAAAATTGGGGTATATAATGGGATTCCCAATTCTATTTATGACTAAGATGGATGGTGTCACGACGCCAACGATGGCGGTAGTCTTTCAACCATGCCGGCGAGGTGCGGCACCACCGAACACTTTCTTTTTAACAATACTCGTGCACGTGGACTACGCCTAATTCACATCCACCTACTTAATTTGTGATTCTCAACCAAGTATTATTATGCATAACCTTTATACAATGAACACCCATACTCATTCATTATCATCAGCAATTATAAAAGAGGACAACAATTGCACGATATAAAGGGGAGGGGTAACTCCCTGAACAAGTCTGCCCAACAATATATAATAATCAGTCTTTTCTTCAATATACAACTTACAAGTATACTTGGCAAAATCCAAGTCTATACTTAGCCAAATTTACAAGAGCGGAAAAACAACCTTTTGCAATGTCTTCGTGCACGCCTTGCACGATGGGTGGGTGCTCACCCAAGCCACCAAGACACCCTCGTCAATCCTAGCACAAAATTGCACTTCGTTCAACCCGTAGAACACCTTGCCCAACCTTCGACTTTCCAAGTATCACCTCCAAACCACGTGACACACACCAAGACAAGCGCATGAGTTGTGTGCTTTCCTCTTGTCACTTTTGCGCACTTGAGGACTGCACTTATGCGAAGATTGTTGGTCGAAATCCGCTTGTCGTTTGAAGCTCCTCCATCGCACATATATACTCTACGTTGAGTGTGGGTGGGCTACCCAGCCGACTGCCCACACACCCCTTCAACACAACATTTGGGCGCTTGCCACAAGTCGGCCACACCCCATCCACGGGTCGGCCACCCAACGCCTCAACCGCTCCTCGTGTAGGTATAAACACTCCAACACTTCCTCATATCGTCACACTTAACACTTCGCTTCGTCGCATGTAACTATTCGCTCATCGCACTTTGCCGCTTTCCCGTGTCGGCCTACCCGATGCTCTGCCCGCGTGCGGCCGTGCACGCCCTCCCAGCATGTGCGCACCCGGCGCTTGCCCGTCGCACAACAGCGAAGGCGTTACATCCTCCTCCACCTGAAGTCGTTGTTGTCCTCGACAACATACCATCCTCCAAGCATCAATATCCATGATGTCAACTCCTCCCCATATGGCAAACATCCCTGCAACATATGTAGGACTCCATCTCCACCATGTCTCACCTCAGCAACCAACTGTCACCAAGACAATCCATACCAATGAATGCATCCCATTGATATGTCATATATCAGATGTCCATGATCATCGACCACCCTGTCACAATCTCCCCATGCTGCTCTCCACCATGGAAGGCTGGTCCCTCCAACTCAAGCTACATGTCCACTGCAACAATGTGTCAAACTCCATCATGTCATCATCACCATGTGTATAACTGCCATCAACAAGTGCTAACACACCTCAACCATGTGCCAACATCTCATCTCAATAATCTGTCAAGTGTTCCATGTGAACACATTTCTCCTTCATGTGTCCCCCCTCATGTAGTCTCTCCGCCATGTGTAGACCCCATAGTTTCATCCCTCTGTCACTACTTCGACCTAGCCTGATACTAACACACCTCTGCACATTGGTACCCCTCATGACTCGAACTAGTTGGGTAGCTAGTCCAACCATACACCAAAACCATAAGAATGCACATCCTTATGTCACCATCAGTCTTCCCCTTGACTTCTGCTACATCTTGGACTCATCAAGAATCTATCAAAACCCATGCTCAGGTCCATGGAAACTCCATCCCATCTACAACATGATCAAGCCATGGTTTAGTTGCATAAGAGTGTACAACCTCTCCATTATCTCATACATCTCCAAGTCACAACAACATCTGCACGACATCCTTTGCTTCGGCATACTCCCATAGAATGTCCATGAATGACACCTCTACTCATGCTCCCACATAATGTCCCTGCATAACTGTCATGCTCCATATCCCCAACCTGATGTCCATGATGTCCAACTCATGTAGACTCCATCCCAACATCTGGCCATCTACACCCAAGTCTGCAATCTGTCATAAAGAAGCCTCCACACCAACCTATCTCCAAGGTTGTCTATAGAGAAAGGAGGGCCAGGAAGTTTCCTCCCTGACTCTCATCCACCCATGTGTCGGATTGATGTTGTGTCCTCAAGTATCTATGCACACCCTCAATTTCCTCACATGTACATCCAAGCTCCTTGAGCTTGTCCTTCGTCAACTGAAAGTCATATATGCCCATAGAATACCTGCAAAAGTCCACTACACCGGTAGGATCTCTACCCTCATAATCCTCATCAACCACTGCCTCTGAAGTAGTACTAAGCCTCCCTTCTTTCGCAACCCCATTGTGAATATCATCAGTAGAAGATGTCTCTGTCAAGTGTCTCAAGGTTCGTGAGACTGCCTTCTCACTTGCCTCATTCTTCCTCACCCTTGCAACGAAGTCAATCAAATCCCTTCCTTCATTGTTTGAGTCATACTCCCAAGTCCTCTTTGCTCCACATCCTCATGCTTCACATTCGGATCTTTGGGATACAAAATCATAGAATTCATCCTCGGTCTATACCCCAAGCAACTCCTTCTATTCATCGGTACCATCATGGTTCTCCCTTCAGCTGTGATCAAGAGAATGTCTTGGTCCACCATCGGTATGGCTTGTGCAAGCTTCATGAAATCTTGCCCCAGAACCATAGAATGATCATCCATGTCCACAACTCTCAAGTCCAACTTTCCAAACCACAATCCCACTCTCATCTGAGTGTCCTTCATCACACCAATAACAACATTCATGGTAGAGTTGACTGCTTTGAAAGCACTCAATGCCCTCTCCATCTTTGCTTTCTTCCCAAAAGACTTTGCTGCCTTCCTACTCAAGAAGCTATGAGTAGCCCCCGTATCAACCAAAGCTGCAAATCTCTTGCCCTTCACAGTCACCTGCACAAAACTTAGCTTCAAGGCATCACCCCCTTCTGTCCGCTTTGTCTTATGTCTTATATTAACAACCATCTTCAAGAATTAGGCCTCAGAAGAGTCAATTGGTCCATGCTCCAACTTGACTTCTTTCTTAACGTACTTCACCTCCTTGTTTGGCTCATCTATGCAACCCGATCCTGGTCTAGCTTGAACTCCCTCAAGCTTGTCCTTCATCTACCTCTGCTTAAGTGCACCAACCAAATGTCCATTGACTACTCTCATGGAACTAAGCTTCCGCACATCCTCTGGATTTTCACAGTAGTAGGTCCCTAGCCTGTCAATGTAGTTGAGCTCCTCCTGCTCAATCACAACAACCTTCTTACCAAGAAGCTTCTTCTTTATCTCCTCCTCAATCTGCTTGATTTCGGCTTCCACCAGACACTTTTCTTCCTTAAGCAGGCTCTTTCATCAAAGAGCTCTTGAAGACCAAGACCACTTTGTTGGATCTCCTTATCAAGTTCCTTGAGTTCAACATATGTCGTACTTCCGCATTAGCTCTTGAGTTCTTCAAGTTCTCTCCTTAGTTCCGAATAGCTTTCTCGAACCTTCATGTTCTCAGCCTTCAACGCAACCCAGTTAGAACTCCATCGACCCATTTGTTCCAACACTTCGTACCGCAAGACTTCACCCGGACCATGGCTAGACTCACCTATCGTAGGTGCATCCACCATCTTTCCTTTCAGTCTCTTATCTAGCCCCTACATAATGAACCAGTCCTTGTTTCACTTGAGTGTGAAACCACTTCCTTCACCTGCAAGTACCTGTCATCATACTTCTTCACGAGCAACCCTACTCAACCCAGTCTTGCAAGACTCCTCCAAGTCTTTAGACTAGCTCTGATACCAACTGTCACGATGCCAACAACGGCGGTAGTCTTTCAACCGTGCCGGCGAGGTGCGGCACCACCGAACACTTTCTTTTTAACAATACTCGTGCACATGGACTACGCCTAATTCACATCCACCTACTTAGTTTGTGATTCTCAACCAAGTATTATTATGCATAACCTTTATACAATGAACACCCACACTCATTCATTATCATCAGCAATTATAAAAGAGGACAACAATTGCATGATATAAAGGGGAGGGGCAACTCCCGGAACAAGTCTGCCCAATAATATATAATAATCAATCTTTTCTTCAATATACAACTTACAAGTATACTTGGCAAAATCCAAGTCTATACTTAGCCAAATTTACAAGAGACGCAAAACAACCTTTTACAATGTCTTCGTGCACGCCTTGCATGATGGGTGGGTGCTCACCCGAGCCACCAAGACACCCTCGTCAATCCCGGCACAAAACTGCACTTCGTTCAACCCACGACACACCTTGCCCAACCTTCGACTTTCCAAGTATCACCTCCAAACCATGCGACACACACCAAGGCAAGCGCATGAGTTGTGCGCTTTCCTCTTGTCACTTCTGCGCACTTGAGGACCGCACTTATGCGAAGATCGTTGGTCGAAATCCGCTTGTCGTTCGAAGCTCATCCATCGCACATATATACTCTATGTTGGGTGTGGGTGGGTTGCCCAGCCGACTGCCCACACACCCCTTCAACACAACGTTTGGGCGCTTGCCACAAGTCGGCCACACCCCATCCACGGCTTTGCCACCCAACGCCCCAACCGCTCCTCGTGTAGGTATAAACGCTCCAACACTTCCTCATATCGTTGCACTTAAAACTTCGCTTCGTCGCATGTAACTCTTCGCTCGTCGCACTTCATCGCTTTCCCGTGTCGACCTACCCGGCGCTCCGCCCGCGTGCGGCCGTGCACGCCCTCCCGGCATGTGCGCGCCCGGGCGCCCGACGCTCGCCCGTCGCACAACAACGAAGGCGTTACAGATGGGGTGGGGATCTTGCAAAGTCCATTTCCAACCCATGATTGGAAATTTAGTGTATAAATAGATGGCATTCATGATATAGGCATTGAAATAAAATGGAGGAAGGTTCTCTGTGGAAGAGGATCTCTTTTGACGATACTCGGAGGTGGTAGTGGCTAGGTTATCAGATAGGATAGTGGCCCAATTCATTATGTGGGAATTGACAAAAGCATCAATGAAAGGAATCCATTCTATTGAAAACTTGGCATTATTAGGTAATCCATATAGCCTACATAACATAGAAGCTGCATAGTTGTAGGGGTTTTCCAAAGAAGCTACGGGATACATACCCGTTTTATCATATTTGAACTTGTTCTCCAGTACCTTCCAGCCTTGGATCATCTTGAAAGGTTCTTCATTTTTCTTTGCGAAGTTGGCCAGGTTTGACTTGTCATATATGTCCTAAGGGTCAGGTATATGATACATTTTCTTCAGGTCTTCATCTTTAAATGACCCCATGAGATCCATCTTCAAGTTCTTGAATTGCTTGTCTTCAATACTGAGATTTTCCACCACCCACCTAATCATATCAATGTATGGGAGTATTTTCGCTCTTGCTCCTAATCTGTGAAGGAACGTGTTGGACTCCCGAAGGTTTTATTGAGTCAGTCGTCGCCTTTATGACAATAATTTTAGGATACTCATCTTCAATCTTGATGTATATGACTTCCCATGCTGTCGCTCCTCCATCAGAGCTGCAAACTGTATCAACGAATATAGGTGACATTTATGATACCTTAGACTCTGAAAGGCTCTGCTTCTTTTGATTTTGCATTACCTTTCGTAATGACATGTCTTTTGAAGCTTGCCTGAAACGAAGAGATATATCATCGTAGACAATATAGTTCAATTAAGGTTGAAAGCTCTCTGAAATGACTTTGAATCAAGGCAAGATTTTGAACAAGATCCCACTGTTAACTAGCGATAAATTGAAAAATCAGTACCTCTCCTCGGGCTGCTAAACATTAATTACCTTGTTAAACCACTCATTATTATATTCAAACATGGTATCTTCCCATGCTTCCTACTTTATTCATGCATCACAACTTTTAAACGTTGTAATATAGTGTTGCCTGGAGATAATGCGAAACGCGATTGCGAAAATTGTAATAATGCATTTCGCAAATCGTTAACGGATGACACAATGACATGCATTATTTATTTGCGACTTTGTGAAGTGCGATCATGTGTTCTCAAGGCGTTCTGATCAAAATATCACAGTGGGGGGCTTCATCACATATCACATTTCAGGATTTTCTTAAAGATGTTTACAATTATCACATGGAAAACTTCAAAATGCGATTTGCGATAAAGGTCCTAAGATTGGATTGTTTTCTAAGGATTTCAAGGCAATTTCTTAGAGTTAACATTTATTTTCAAAGGCTAAAATTTTAAAAAGGGTCCCCATTTATATGTCAAATATTAACTATTACTTGTATAAATGGGTGGGTTGTTACATAGTACAACACCATGTTAGATAAATCAATTAGACGACATAATCAAACACCAAATAGATGACATAATCAAACTCAGACCTAATTGTATATCAAGGGAGGCTATCACATCTTCACAAGTCAGTCCATATTAGTGTAACACAATATCATAATTATATTTAATCATACCCGAGTATCATAACCACAACCATCTGCATAGACCAATCCATATTAACATGTTACATATAACATCAAGATCCTAAGTACAATGACCATAACCATCATGTGTATGACCATAATGCATATAACAACAAGTTACTATCCTTCATGACTAACTGACACGTGTACATATGATCACACTGATTAACTAACATCTATCATACATGTTGTTAGCGTTTGAGATTTCACCTAGGCTGAGATAGACAAACCTCAAAGCTACATCAAACCATTTCACCTCGTAGCTAGCCCTACGAGGTATGAGAAGGCTCTCTCGGGTCAAACTGGGTGGATTTCTCAATAGGATGAGTTTGACCAATTAGGAATAAGGATTTTAGGCTAATAAACTGATACGGGGATTTGATTTAAAGTTTTTTGGGTTTTTTGGTGGCAATTGGAGGGAGTGCAATTCAGGGTGCGGGGATTGAGCTCAGTTTTTGCAGGTGGGTCTTTGGGGCAAGGTAGGAGTTTATGCTGATGCCTTTAGCTGAAAAAAATGATCAGGGAAGAAATAAGAAAGGCTAAAGAGGGCGAACAATGAATTCGAATCCTCTCTAGACAGTGGAAAACATAAATTTTAAACAAAATTGAAAGCTGAGCATGGCATGCATGAATTCAAACTTTATCACTTCTTTTGTTAAATAGCAGCAAGAGATTAAGAAATGGAACACATAAACACACTTACAATGACAAGTAGGAAACACACCATCAACATAATAATCCAAAAGAATCCACAATGAAGTCTACAAAACCCTGGCCTTCCTTTTCCTCAAATTGCAGAAATACAAGTCAAAAATACAATAGAGCTTCTCCCTCTAGAGTCCAACCATGAAAATGAGAAAGAGAAGGTATAATATAGAAGGTCTAACTCCTTTCCCCACCTCTATGGGTCGAGCTCAGCTTCCTAGGAGTTGTTGCAACTAATTCTAAATCAGTCACTAGATGATAGGCCAGCACAACAACTTGCCTCTAAAACTTAGGAAACCTATCCATGCATTAAATATTTACTATTTACATCAAAGAAGCTTCTAGAAGAGGTAAAGAAGAGTAAAAGTATCTAATATCATGAAATTTACACAAGAATCCATCATTTACATGCCCAAATAGTTAACCAAAGTGAAAACAATGCTTTGCTGGCCGAACTGGTCAAAAACTGGCAAATTTGCCTGAGTGGTCGCACATCTGGCTCGACTGGTCGCACTTTTTTGCAGCTCTGTCTGAGGGCTTTCCCGGTGTCCAAATCAGGTGCAGGATAGCTTGTTGGAAAGCTATGGAAGTATACTTTCCAACCCAACTAGAATTTCTAAATTTGGAGTTGATTTTACCCCTCAAAAATCAAATCTCCCAAGACTGCTTTCTGCAACTCAAAAAAGGGGCAGAAAGTCAAAATTTGCATGCATTTTGAGCTTTTGGGAGCCCAAATCTTCATAAAATCTTAAACCCATCCATAGGCAAGTGTAATTTTGCATGAAAATTCCAAAAATGTAGAGTTTTCCCCATTCTGAGCTATCCCCATGACTGGTCGCGCACGGGGTGAGACCACTCAAATGGCCAAAACCTGTAAAATTCCCAAAAATGCCCAAAATGCCTCAAAATTCTCAAAACCTCTTGGGTTTGCTGCTGGGAGGAAGATACTGAGTACCGTGGTGAGTGAGAGAGGCCTCGGCCAAGATACTGAGCGGGTCGGTCTTCTTCCTTCCTTTGGGAGCCTTGGTCAACCTCCTTTGAAGAATTTTCATCTTCGCCTTGCAAACATGCATTCTTGCCCAATAATGATTTTTCATGTTCCTTAGCAACTTTTTGTTCTGATTGGCCTTAGCCAACAGCCCCTCTAAGTGTGTGTTGACCCGGATAAGCATGGATTCTCTCTCTTTGGGCAGCAAGTCACCGGGCCTCCTACGGTTGATGACTCGGTCACTTCGAATTCGCCATAGCTCATCCAATTCTTTCTCATCCTCCAGTTGTTTGTTTCGCTGCTCCAAATATTGATTACCCATTTTTCCATCAGTAATTGTGTCTGCAGCGAATGGATCTCGGCGCTTTGCTCTTGGATAATATCCTTGAGCTCTGTGCTAGGAGAATGAGCGTCGAGATCAATAACCGGAGCACCAGACACTCTCTCCTCAATCATGGGTTGCTTGCCCCTCTCTGCTACCTGTGCTACTGTTGGCAACGAGGCCCCTTCCACCTGATGTGGAGATAACACTCGTTGATCTGATGATGACGATGAGACCCCTTCCACCTGCTGTGGAGAAAATACTCGCCGAGCTGCTGCAAACAAGGTCCTATGACCTCTCCGATATGTACACTGTAGTGGGGAAACAACATGTCTCGGCACAATAATCTCGGGCTGGTGTGATGGACCTCCCTCCTCATGAATGGCCTC
>APFE030177576.1:0-10326 GCA_000404065.3 Pinus taeda
TATTAATTAAATTTTAAAAATTAAACATATATCATATTAAAAACACATCATAACATTAGAATGCCTTATAGTTATTCCCATTCATAAAAAAGATGTTTTACCTTAATAAAAACATTTTCAATAGAAAAAATATTCTCATCCTTTATTTCATAATTTATACATCTCATTTAAAATATAAAAAAATCGTTTTAGATTAATAAAAACATTTTAATAGTAAAAAGATCTCTATCTCATAATTTATAAATCCCTCTAGTGGGTCATTTTATAAATCTATATGATATGTAACTTTGTCCATCTGTCATAAAAATAAAAATTAAGTATTTTTTTTTTTTAAATTTAAAGAAAGAAAAATTTAATAACTATACAAAATATTTAAGTAATATATGCTCATAATATTTATTATATATATTATTTTTTAAAATTATGTGATGTCACCCTTAGATCAATGATCCATTTATTTATGTTTCGAACTTTTTAAATTTTTGGCCAGTTCAATGTGTGAATTGCGTGTCGGCGTAAAATCTAGGAGTGGGAGTGTAGGTGAGGTTCTTGAACGGAAGTTGGGATTCCAATTCTTGTTCTTGAATTCTTGTTCAATGTGTCAGCGTAAATGCTAGGAGAATTCACATCTTTTGATTCCTGTTGAATGTGTGAGTCGTGTGTCAGCATAAACATTGGGAGAGGGACTACAAGTCAGCTTCTTGAAGCAGAGTTTGGATTTCAATTCTTGTTCTTGAATTCCATTCATATATATATAATAGAGCACAACTAGAGATACTATGAATTCATTTATATAATAGATAAGAGCTAGTGATATTATGAATTCATATATATAATAGAGCAGAGCTACCAATATTATGATAGCAATGGAGGGAGGGATTTGATGACTCTAAATGTGAAAGTGTACAATATGAAACGAGGGATTCAAGGGAGAGGGAGTTAATGGCTTTTACTTATGCCTCTTGGTCTTTGCACGTCCTCGTAGTGCATAAATTTTCAGTGCTCGTGCCAAGGTTTATTAATAAACAATTTTAATAATCAACTTATGGTTTAGGGTTTAGTGTTTAAAATGTTATAAAATCTTTAGGGTTTAAGGTTTAAGATTTTAAATGTTTTAAAATGTTTAGGGTTTGAGGTTTATGGTTTATTTTTAAGGGTTTAAAATGTTATAAAATGCGTAAGGTTTAGCATCTATAGAATTTTAGTAAATTCTTTTAATAAACACATAATAAAAGGTTACAAAAACACTTGTGAAAATTTTATAAAATTATTAGGGTTTAATTTTTAGGGTTTAGGGTTTAACATTTTACAAAATTCTTAGGTTTTATGGTTTAGTGTTTAGGTTCTAGGGTTTATAATACTTTACTAAATGATTTTAATAAACACTTTAAAAAGTTACAAAATGGTTGTTAAATGTTATAAAGTGGTTAGAGTTTATGGGTTAGGGTTTATAACATGTGAGTAAATGATTTGAATAAAAACTTAAAGAAAAGTTACAAAGCAACTGTTAAAAGATTACAAAATTCTTAGGGCTTAGTGTGTAGGGTTTAAGGCTGAAAATGTTGTAAAATTCTTAGGGTTTAGGATTTAGGGTTCCAAATGTTATAAATTTCTTAGGGTTTGGGGATTAGAGTTTAGGGTTTATAACACTTTAGTGAATTAAAACACTTGAAAAAAGATACAAAATTCTTGTCAAAAAGTTATAAAATTATTAGGACTTAAGGTTTAGGGTTTAAAATGCTACAAAATTATTAGGGTTTAGGGTTTAAGGTTTAGAGACAATTTTTTTATAAAAACCTTAGGGTTCAAGGTTTTTGATTTAGGTTTTACGATTTATAATAGTTTACTAAATCCTTTTTATAAACATTTATATAAAAATTACAGAACGCTTGTTAAGATGTTATAAAATGCTTTGGTTTTGGGGCTTAGGGTTTAGGGTTTAGGTTTTATAACACTTTTGTAAATGCTTTCAATAAACACTTAGAAGAGTTACAAAACCCTTTTCAAAATGTTATAAAATGCTTAGCGCGTGGGGTTTATGGTTTAGGGTCTAGGGATTATAAAACTTTAGTAAAAAATAAACAATTAAAATAAGTTTTGGGGTTTATGGTTTAGGGTCTAGGGATTATAAAACTTTAGTAAAAAATAAACAATTAAAATAGGTTTTGGGGTTTATGGTTTAGGGTCTAGGGATTATAAAACTTTAGTAAAAAATAAACAATTAAAAAAAGTTACAAAACGCTTCTTAAAATGCTATAAAAAGCTTAAGGTTTAGGGTTTAAGGTTTAAAATGTTATGAAATGCTTTGGGGTTAGGGTTTAGGGTTTAGGATTTATAACACTTTAGTGAATTGTTTTAATAAATACATAAAAAAAAAGTTACAAAACACTTGTTAAAATTTTATAAAACTTTTAGGGTTTACATTTTAGGGTTTAAAATGAAATAAAAAGCTTCGGATTTAGGGTTTATTGTTTAGCTTTTAAGCTTTAGTGTTTATAAAACATTGGTAAATTCTTTTAGGGTTTATGATTTAGGGATTAAAATGTCATAAAACGCTTAAAGTTTAGGGATTAGAGTTTAGGTTTTAGGGCTTAAGTTTTATAACACTTCAGTAAATTCTTTTAATAAACACTTAAAAAAAAGTTACAAAACATTTTTTTAAATGTTATAAAAATTTTAGGATTTAGGGTTTAAGGTTTACATTTTATAACACTTTAGGGTTTAGGAATTAGTGTTGATGGTTTATATTTCAGGGTTACAGGTTTATAATGCTTGATTAAATTCTTTTAATAAACTCTTAAAGAAAAATTACAAAACACTTGTTAAATTGTTATAAAATCATTAGGGTTTAGTGTTTAGGGTTTAATGTTTACGGTTTAATATTTAAAATGTTATAAAAATTTTAGGGTTTAGGGTTTAGTATTTATGGTTTAGAGTTTATAACAATTTAGTAACTTCTTTTAGTAAACAAGTAAAAAAGAGTTATTAAACAATTGTTAAAAGGTTATAAAATACTTAGGGTTTATGGTTTGAAATGTTACAAAATTATTAGGGTTTAGGGTTTAGTTCTTAGGGTTTATAACATTTTAGCAAGTTATTTTAATAATAACTTAAAAAAAGTTACCAAATCCTTTTTAATATGTTGTAAAATGCTTAGGGTTTAGGGTTTAGATTTTAGGGTTTATAACATGTAAAACAAAGTTACAAAATTATTGTGAAAATCTTATAAAATTCTTAGGGTTTAAGGTTTAGGGTTTAAAATACTATAAGATTCTTAGGGTTTAGGGTTTTTATTTAGGAATTATCTTTTATAACTCTTTAGTATCTGATTTTAATAAACACTTTAAAAAAAGTTAGAAAATGCTTGTTAAAATGTTATAAATTGCTTAGGGTTTAGGGTTTAAAATGTTATAAAATGCCTAGGGTTCATGGTTTAAACTTTATAACACTTTAGTAAAATATTTTAATAAACATTTAAAAAAACTTACAAAGAACTATTTAAAATGTAATAAAATACTTAGGGTTTTGGGTTTTTGGTTTAGGGTTTATAACACTTTAGCAAATGTTTTTAATAAACACTTCTAAAAGGTTACAAATATCTTGTTCAAATGATATAAAATGATTAGGATTTACTATTAAGGGTTTAGGGTTTAAAATGTTATAAAATCCTTAGGGTTTATCGTTTAGGGTCTTGGGTTTAGTGATTAGGATTTAAGGTTTATAACACTTCAGTAAATTATTTTGATAAACACTTAAATAAAAGCTACAAAATACTTGTTAAAATGTTATAAAATTATTGGGATTTTGGGTCTAGGGTTTAGGGTTTATAACACTTTAGTAAATTCTTTTAATAAACACTTAAAAAAAGTTACAAAACACTTTCTAAAATATTAAAAATGCTCAGGGTTTAGGCTTTAGTGTTTTAAATGTTAAAATTTTCTTAGTCTTTAGTGTTTAGGTTTTATAACGCTTTAGTAAATTCTTTAAATAAAGGCTTAAAAATGTTAGAATTTTTTTTTAATGTTATAAAATTATTAGGGTTTAGGGTTTAAAATTTTATAAAATTCTTAGAGTAAAGGTTTTATAACACTTTACTAAATGTTTTTAATAAATACTTAAAGAAAAGTTACAAAACACTTGTTAAAATGTTATAAAATGCTTGGGGTTGAGGATTTAGGGTTTGGGGTTGAGCGTTTAGGATTTATAACACTTTAGTAAATTATTTTAATAAAGACTTAAAATAAGTTAAAAAACACTTTGTAAAATGTTGTAAAATGCTTAGGGTTTAAGGTTTAGGGTTTGGGTTTGTAACAATTTAGTAAATGATTTTAATATACACTTAATTGTTTTTACCACAACGCTTATTAAAATGTTACAAAATTCTTAGAGTTTAGGGTTTAGGGTTTAGGGTTTATAATACTTTGGTAAAGGTTTTTAATGAACACTTAAAAAAAGTTACAAAATTCTTATTAAAATGTTATAAATTGTTAAGGTTTAGTGTTTAGGGTTTAAAATATTATAAAATTATTAGGTTTTATTGTTTAGGGTTTAGGGTTTATAATATTTTAGTAAATGCTTTTCATAAAAAATTAAAAAAAAAATCACGAAACACTTTTTAAAATGTTATAAAATGTTTAGGGTTTAGGGTGTAAAAATTTTATAAAATTCTTAGGATTTAGGGTTTAGGGTTTATGGTTTAGGGTTAAGTTTTTATAATTATTTAGTAAATCATTTTAATAAAAAAATAAAAATAGGTTACAAAACACTTTTTAAAATGTTGTAAAATTTTTAGGTTCTAAGGTTTAGGGTTTATAATGCTATAAAATGCTTAGGGTTTGTAGGTTAGGGTTTAGGTTTTAGTCTTTGTAAGTGATTTGACTTAATTTCTCAAACAAGGTTGTCATTTGAACTAATTTCCTTGCACCTCATAAAATTAAGGTTTTATGGAAATGGTTTCTCACACGTGTTTCGATCATGGAACTATTTTTCAATCTCCCATAGAATTTCAATTTCTCCAATGTACTTTCTTTTGGTTTTGTAGGAAAAAATTCACCAATGACATCCTCCATTAATATTCATGGTTTTATGGTTATTTATGTACTAAGTTTCACTTCAATAAACTTTATATCCATACCTTTCCATTAATTACATCGTTTCTACAGGGTTATACTATTGACTAATCAATTCTCATTCTGGTGCAGCCAATGGAGTAGGAGAAGATTGTGTTGATAATCGAGAAGATTTTTTTGATTATATATATAATATAATATATAATATATATTATATATAATATATAATAATATATATATATAACCATGATATACAACTAGAGAACTATGTTTTTCATATCAAAATTTTATTGTTAATGAAAAAAATTATTTGTTTATTGTTTTTTGAAGTTTATGAAGTAATATTTCAATTGGATTTTGTAGAAACATATTCTTATATGTTTTTTTTTCAACTATTACATGAATAGTAAACAAAGATAGTTGTATTTTTTGATTTTTTTTTTTTCTTTGAAAAGTTTGTGTTATTTTTTTTTCAATCCGCCTCTTTAAATTTCTCCAAAAAAATTGAAGCATTACGCTTAAGAGAATATAGATGAAGAATATGATATGAATTAGAAAATCTAAAACCCATATGCCATTGGATAGAATATTCATTCATCAATTCAACATGATCTGATCCACCACCTAAGGACAAATTTTTGGCCTAATTTCACTAGGGTTCAAAAAGCTATTGTAGAAAATTTTGCATAAGGGGTACTGGAAATGTGTATTTTAAGACTTTGAAAGCTCAATGGAGTGCCTAAATTTTCAATTCAAATATATTGATAAATATATTTTCTTAGGTCTTAAGAAACTTGATTGACCACTTACAAATGTATTGATTGGGCCATTAAATTGTTTAATCTAGTGCTCTTTTTGTTTACCTAAACACTCCCTCTCTGGCTAAAATATGAAACCAAGAACTATGCTATATATGGAGAGAGAGAGAGAGAAATGCTTATTCATCAGTGGTACATCATAGAATCCTTTCTCCGTTGATGGTCCATGATTATAATGGAAAAGCATTCCATGGAATCCATTGCTTTGAGTTAGTGACTAAAAAGATTGGTAATGTGCATGCATGATCGTGTTTATAAAGAGGATAATGGAAAGGCATATAGACAATAACATATAAAACTTATTTCTACTCTATTTTATCATATCAAATTAGGTATGGATAGAATATTAAATTAGCAATTATCGCTAAAGTTAGAAAAAATTGAAATATCAAAAAATAAATATCCTTGAAAAAATGATAATAGAGGTTTTCTTTTCTTTTTGTCTAACATAGTAGAAAAAATGGCCTTTTTCTCATAATTCTTTCTAGCTAATTTGAGTCAATGAAAGATCACAATATTTCTTGAAATTGTATTGGTAAATTCTAATGAAAAGGCCAATTCCTCCATATGTAAGACCGTAGACTTATTTTCAAATAATATTTATATAATATTTATATAACTATTAGAAATAATATTATGTATATTTAGTGTTTTATTTTTAATGATGGTCCCCATGAAATATTGTATTTCTTGAATATTTCCTTTTCTTTATTAAGGGTGATTCATAATACAATAATATTAAATTATAAATTAGATTCCGTAAATACAAAATGGTAAAATAATATATTTAATATTAACTAATATAAATTATTATTATAATTTTATTGATAATTAATATTAAAAAATAAATTTCAAGAATCACGATATCATGCATAAAAAAATTGTGCACAATATTTATATTTTGTTAATATACCATGTAATAATCGACATTCTCTAATAATTTGAAATAGGATTTTGTTATGCAAGATAATGATAATTTCAAGGATTGTTTCAATATGGAAATGTCTAGGAATAAATTGAAAATAAGTAATCATTTCTAGGTTAGAGAAAAAATAAGTGATTCACACCTCCATAGTAATGCTTGAGAACAAAAAAAATTTGGAGATTAGTTGGTCCATCTTAAGAATTCTAATTATTGAAAAAAGAATATAATTTGAAGTAACAAAAATTATGTTTGTTTCAATTTTCTTGGATTTTGTAAGATTGAGATACCTTTTTAGTTATAATGGAGTAATGACCTTTGTTTTATCCTACAAAATCTCACACAAAAGTATGCTAAGAGTCATGTAAATTGTTTTTCTATTACATATTCAATTCAAAGTTTAACTAATTGGTACCAACTAAACCCTTTAACTTGATAAATTTGGTTCTCATATTCAACGAACGAAGTATCTCCATTGACAACATATACCAAAATCTAAAGGTGTCAAAGAGAAAAATTTAAATACTCATATTGAATCCCACTATCTATATTCAAGAAAGTCATAATGTTATCGAGAACAAAGTGTTGTATGCACAACTAGTTTATAGGGTTATATGTCAAGTAGATTTGATTGAATTTATTGTTCCTACACATTTAGGGTATGTGCTAAATTATTTATTATAGCAAGGTTACTATATCTCAATTTCAAGCAAAAATTTAGGTAGAAATAGGTTCTATATTTTATGTTTTATGTTGAAACTACCAATTTTTTACTTTAAAAGAAAATAAGTATTATTTTAAAATTAAACTTTTATTTTTTTTGGTTTCCCATCAACCATTCAGTCTTTATAACTTTGAAATTGTCAATCTTTTACCTCAAAATAAATTAATTGTTGTTTTTAAATTTAACTTTTAATTTCTTACTTTGCATATTTTAAAATTTAAAAGTTAATTATTTTGATTTTATTTAATGTTACTTTTCTTTTTGTTTTTAAATTTAACTTTTAATTTTTTTCCATGCATTTTAAAAATTTAGGATTAATTATTTTGCTTTGTTTTTTTTTTATTTAACATTATTTTTCTCTTTAACGAATCTAATTAATATTCCTATTCTATATTTAGGTAACTTTTTGCTTTTGGGTAACTTTTTTCCTTTTTGGGCTATTGTAATTAGTATTTCTTGAATTCAACCATAGCATTTAGTTAAGAGAGTTCGAGCAGTTCCAGCCAGATCCAAGGAATCCGAATTCGAGCCGTTTATGAGATAGCCGTTTCATCATTGTTCAAGGTGGATTTCAAAATGGCAATCTATCGCAATTGTTTCAAGATATGCCCAATTGTTTCAAGACGTGTTACATGAATCTGTTTGACAATAAGTCGGATTGAATAAGTCGGATGGAATATATGAAGGTCGTGTGTTCGATCCACAACGTTGTTGCCGCCTCTGCATCTGTATCTTTGTTGGGAGAGCGTCGTGTGTTCAATCCACAATGTTGTTGTCTCTGTATCTTTGTTAAGAGTGAGAGGGCGTACTGAATATATGAAGGTCGTGTGTTCCATCCACTTTCCTCTGTATCTTTGTATGGAGAGGGTGAGACTGAATATATGAAGGTCCTCTGTTCGATCAACACTTCTCTGTATTTTTCAGGTCATGTGTTCGATCCACGCTCCTCTTTATCTTTGTTGGGAGAGCGTGAGACTTCGTCAAACGGAATATATGAAGGTAGTGTGTTCGATCCACGCTCAACACAGCTAGCACTTTATAATTCTACTTCAAATCACGTTGGAGGTAAGGAGGCCATTTCTGTCCATTGAAATTATCTTAATATTCTTGACGTGGGAGAGCGGTTATGTATCTTTGTTGGGAAAACGTGAGACTGCATCAGACGGAATATATGATCCACGCTCAACGCAGCTAGCACTTTCATAATTCTACTTCAAATCAAATCACGTTGGAGGTAAGGAGGCTATTTGTGTGAATTCAAATTATCTTAACATTCTTGACGTATGCCTCTTCTTCTTCGATCTTTGTTTTACTTCTTCTTCTATCTGTGTTATTTTTTTTTAAAGTCTTGATTATAGAGAATTCCCACAACTATAGACATCGTTTATGGATAGATTTGTTTGCACATTTGAAACCAAATTTTTTTTTTCTGCAAACTATGGATAGGGTTTATTGATAATTTTGTTTGCAGAATCCTTGTTTTAAAGTGTTGTTAATAAAAAAAAATCAGCAACTATGCATATCATTTTGGGAAAATTTTGTTTGCACATTTAAAACCATGCCTCTTTTTCGAGCCTAGTTTTAAATAATGTTTATAAATTTTTCCCACAACTATGAATATTGTTGAATATTGTTCATGTTTAATTTTGTTGGCCGTTGTTTTAAAGTAGGGTTTATAATTTCTTTGTGCAATTATAAATATCCTTTGTGAATAAATTTTTTTGTACATTTGAAACCATGAAACCACGCAACTATGAATGTAGTTTGTGAATAATTCTCTTTATACCTTTGAAACTATGCATCTTCTTTAAATTTTAAAGGTGTATAACTTTTTCGTCTATGTATAATTTTGTTTGCACATTTCAAATGTTGAGAACTTGTCTATTTTTCTTTTTCTACAACTATAAGAAATACCTATTGATATTTTTCGTGTTCTATTATACTTTTTTTAACCCATTGAAAACTTTGAGCACTCAGTTATCAAGATTCGGCCTCAAGTACTATATAGGCTCAATTACTATATCGGGCAAATCGTGTGGAGTGAATTTTTGGATTATGGTTAACAACGCATCAATCATAGAAGCATCCATCTCTTTGGGGCTTTCTCAAAACAACGGATGGTAAAAGTTTTTGTGGGTGCGTGATACACTTTCATGTCTTTTTTTTTAACTGTATCTTAATATGAAAATGGATTCAATTTTTTTTTTATCGGAATTGGAATTTGGTACTAATATTATATATTTTTGAAATTTTTAATATACAAATTAAATTTAAATTTTGTAAATTATGATTTTTAAATATAAAAATGTATTTTTTTAATATTTTAAATATAAATATTAGAAATAATGTAAGCATTGGAATTTGGCATTGATATCATATATTTTTATTTTTTAATACACCAATAAATTTAAAATAGTTAAAATTATTTTTATTTATTTTTTAACATAAGAGGAAAATGTTGTGAGGTGTGTTTATTTTTTATGTTCAGAGCTTTTTCAACTTTGATATTGAAAATCATAATTTTTGTTTTGTTATAATAGTTGAAATATGATGAAGGTATCAAAGTATATCTTAGTGTGCTAATACATTAGAAACACACCAATAAATTAGACATACATCCTAGCAGCCAAGGTATTGAAGGCATACCAACATTAATCTTGTTTTTCAACAACCTTAACCTCATTTGGTCCAATGAGCTGGAAGATATTTGTAGTTCCATTTCATTCCACATATGTGAGATTATAATATCATTATTATTGGTGTTCCACCATACTTAGTGGAGGTTTTACGAAG
>APFE030177579.1:0-27777 GCA_000404065.3 Pinus taeda
TGAGGGATATGATAGAAGACAAAAAGGTGTTGCTAGTAAAGGTGGACACTTTGAAGAATACTACAGATGCATTGACAAAATATGTTAGCTCTGAGAAGTTCTCTTGGTGTAGAGAAACAATTGGTGTTTCAAGGCTGGAAAAATGACTAAGCTCTCCTGTGGCCCCCTGTGGAAAGAAAACAACAAGTGGGAGAATGTTGGGTTGTGTTATATTCTTTCCATGACTAGCCCATGTAGTTAACTGGGGGTTGGGGGGGGAGGTCACAGGGGGTTTGAGGGGTACTCGTAACCCCACTTTATGGGGTCCGGGGCAGCTCCCCATAAAATTTTGGTTTTGGACCCTATGTTAGGTTGGGCGGACCCACCTATGGTTTTGTGCATGATTTTCGCACATGTTTTTTGGACGCGATGGTTTTTGGTCCATGGTTTTGGACGCGATGGTTTTTGTTCCATGGTATTGGATGCTTCGGCATGTATAAATATGTATTGTAACATTGAAAGGAGCATAATGAAAAATCAAGCTGGTAGTCCCGGTTTTGGGATCCAGTGGGAAATCTCTGTGTATATGTATTTTATATGTTATGCTCTCACATTTTTATTTTTTTCCTGTGATTTAGAATTCGTATGCAGGTAATTTCTATACGGGGTTAAAAACTACAAAGTGCAATGGAAGAGATGATGCAAAAGATCACCATAAGGAATGAGTATGATGTTCAAGACCATGGCTCGCTGATTGAAGGAAAACAAGTGGCTGATCCAAAACATTTCCTTTCTTATCCCAGTTGTCATAGATATGATGATGATTATTTTATACATCATCTTGGAGAAAAGAGATCTATTGATTTGACATGTATGCTTGATGATATGTTTTATACTAATGAGTTCCCTAAGTTTGATCAGTATGATGATGATTATGTTCTCCAAACAGAAGCTAGTCTTGTAGATAAATCAGCAGTTGGTTTGTGGAAGAAGGAAGTTCACTTTTAGCTCGAATAAAGTGATCAACCATTACATATCAGCTATAAAAGTGAGGAGGAAAGTGCAGAAAATTTTTAAGTGAAGGATCTTTGCCTTTTTGTTTTACTTCGTTTCAGTTCATTAGAGACAACTTTCATGCAATCAAGAATCAACCATCGATAAGTTTTGATCTTGACCATCTAGAGGGCAATGAAATCCTTGTTCAAGACTTCTCATATCTATATTTGAAGCCTTCAAATGCCATTAAATGTTCGGTTTCAGATGAAGACTTGGAAGTTGGAACGTATGACCAAATGATGCAAGATGATTCTGTACCATTCTGTTTTGAATCATTTCAGTTTTTGAAGGGAAATTTACATAGGATATCTTCAAATGAGTAGCCTGCCAAAAATCATGCAATCTCATTGGAAACAATAGAAAATGGGTTGCAACAGTCTTTTCAAGTTTTTCACGATCCAATAGCTGATGTGTTGGATGATATATATAGTCAAAGTCCTTCCCCATTAGCTAATTGTGAGCTTAAAAAAAGTATTGATACAAACTTGATCCGGCAGTCGGTTTCTTTGTCATTTTCAGTAGGAGTCTTGTCACGAAGCTTAGATGAAAGTTTGCATTCATGGTATGAGGAGAAGCAAAGTAATCCATTGGATGAGCTAAGTCCTAGTGCACATGAATTTCAAGATCCTTATGCAGTATTTTTGGAGTCTGATAGAGAATCCATATTATTCAATCTAGGAAAATTTGGATCTGTTTACAAGTTTTCATGGGAGTTGCCTTTCAATAGTTCTCTCTTGTTGTTCATAATAAAGCACTTGTGGAGAATTAAAATAGTAGCCTGAATGATTACTTGGTTGCATTGGTTGTTTCATTTCACCTGATTAGGTGATGAATGGAATAATTAGAGTAGGTTTTATTGAATAAGCTCCATTTTGAGCATCTTTTCTGGTTTGTTAGTTCTGTTTTAGTATTGATTCAGTTTTAAGTCAGTTGATGCCTTTGAGGCATCAGTATTCAGTCATGTATTTTAGATTGAGTTTTTCTCACTCCATGCCCAATGGATAAGGATACTTGGTCTACAGTGTTCTTGGCACCTCCAAGGAGCTACCATCACCATTAGAGCCAATGTTAGTGTCGGTGTTTCACACTGCCATCAGCGATCAAAATCTGCTCTTTTTCATTTCATAGTAGGAGTCCCATACTGCTGAGTTTTCATTCCATTAGGTCATGGATTCGCTGATGGTAGGGTTTACTTCAATTTTCCCTCATGATCTGTACTTGCTGATCCTCTTCCATATATTGTAGTCATGGCTCATGTTCCCTTTGCATTTCGTTTCATTAGGTCTTAGATTTTGGTCTCATTAGGTTTTTCGGTCCCACCATGGTCAAATCCAATAATTACATAACAATAATTATCAGCAAGGACATGAGGAGGCCAATAATGATTAGCAAAGCCATAATTTATCATTTTGAAAGCCTAATGTAGTTCTCACCTCAAAACTTGTTTTGAGGTGAAAACAGGGTATTTTGTTTTTATCTCCATTAATGATGTAATTTTATGTTTTCATATGTAATATTGGTTCCCATATTCTCCTAAACATCTTGTGATGTTTCCAAGCACCTTCCACTGCAAACACTGCAAAAAATCAGGTTATCATGAGCACAAATCCACATGCAAAAGCAAAAGAGAACAAGCACTAAACCCTAATTTCCTCTCCCACTAAGCTAGGGTTGGCTATGGGATCAGAGATATCTGATTAGAGGAAGAATAAGGGATATCAGAAGGTATGAGGAAATTTCATATCATCAAACATCAAGTCTCCATCATTTATCGAGAAGTCATTCCAAGGAACAAGCCAGTCACCACACACAAGGGACGATTTTTCTTCAAATTGTGTTTCTAAGCAAGAAAATATTAATTTGACAAAAGTGAGAGAGGTTTTTGTTCATCATAGACCCAAGAAGAAAATAATCCTTCCATTTTTACACAGGTCTCATGGTTTTAGAGAAATGTCAAAAATACAGTTGCTACAAGAGAGTTGATGCACTTCTGGAGTGACCTTGGGGAAATCAAAATTTCTCCTAGCTAAGGTGACAAAATTACTTTCTTGATGAGTCAAATGATAACTAGAGACAAATATCTTTCCAATGAGCTATCATGAGCTAAATTTGGAGTTCAGGAAGACCTCCAAACATTGACTGAAACAGCACTCTGCATTTTGGCAGCCTCATTCTACATATTTTGAATAGTCTTGGGAGATTGGAATTTTGACAAGGAAAATCAACTCCAAATCAAAAAATTCAAGATGTTTTGAAAAGTAGACTTGATAGGCTTTCTACAAAGCTATCCCATGCCCAATTTTGACATTGGGAAGGTAGCAAAACATCATCTTGAAGTGGCGCTGCACCTAGGGAAGGAGGCGCTGCGCTTAGGGAAAAGCGCTATGCGTAGGGAGTTTTTTTCCAATGTATTTTTGAACGAGCACTGCGCTTAGGGCACGGGGCTTCGTGCCTAGGCAGGAGCACTGTGCTTAGAGTAGAGAGCCATCCCATCACTCCAAAATTCAAATTTTCGCCCAAATTGCCTCCAATCTCGTATTTGCAAGTAAGTACCTACTCTTATACTGTGTTTATATTGCAAATTTCATGTTGTAGACCTCTCCTCCATTCTCATTATTAAACCCTAATCCTCTTCCATTAAAACCCTAATCACTTGGTCCATTTCACTGTCTAGCTTCATAACTAAACCCTTTCATTCATCATTCCCTTCATACTCATCTACTTTTCATCACCTATATTTCATTTCCATAACCCTCTCCTCACTGTCATAGCCTATGCTTTGTTTATATGTACATGCATTCACTTACAAACCCTAGAGCATACCCATCATCCCATTTACATTGTCCCATCCACACTATCAACATTTGTGCAACTAAATAGCTAGTTCAATGAATAAAGGAAGTGATTTTGATTATGATGAGGAGACAGCAAGTGATAGTTCAGTGGAAAGACATAGGCAGCAGAGAAAGCCTCATAAGGGAGGAAAAATAATAAGAGAAGAGCCCAATAATTTAAGAGAATTGCAAGCCTGTCAACTAGCAGTTTCAGGTTTTAGGCACCTTGGATGTTATGAATTTTGTGAACTAGTGGAGAGGGTCCAGTTTCATCATGAGCTTGCTATACTTTTTGCGGATGACTTGCATAACTATGAAGTGACACTAGCTGGAGTAACGTTCACAATATCATCATCTATTATTTCAGAGGGCCAACAGAGATAACCAAATGATGAGGCACATGGCCTATCACTACAGGACACGGAACAAAATTTGCAACATGAGAATGAAGAGGATGAAAGCAAGGTTGAGGAGAGCATTAGAGGGCAAGAACGAGCAAGATAGACTCAAAATGTTGGATGAAGCCTCTTTGGCCAACCAAAGCACTTGATGGTGGTGCTCCATGCCAAATTTGGGTAAATATTGAGAAGTTTTTGTATTTCTGAAATTTTGAAATTCATAAATAGAAAATTGGTCCGCATGAATTGGAGAAAAAGTTGACATTTTTGGATTTAGAATGATGAGGACATGCACCCTGGAAAATTTCAGAAGTTTTGGAGCAGATCTGGTTCACCAAAAGGTCCCGAAAATACCAAACAATGACCTTTCTGCCTCTTTTTGGACACACAGAAGCCGTCTTGGGAGATTCAAGCTTTGAGGGGGGAAATTACCTCCAAATTCAAAAAATCTAGTTGTTCCAAAAACTAGACTTGAAGACCTTTCCAATTAGCTATCATGGGCTCAATTTGGTTAAGGGGAAGGTCTCCAAAATCAGGTGGAAAGCGGCGTTGCGCTTAGGGCCATTTTGTTCATGGAACTAAAATTCACCTGTTTTGACTGTGAATTTGATTTCTTTCTCCTCATGGATGATTTCACTAATGTAATTGATGACATGGAATGTAAATGTAATGGAAAAATAGTGTTAGAGGGTAGATTCATTAGTTTGAGGTGGTTTTGAGGAAAATGAATCAGTTTCCCCTTTTTTAGAGGCAAGTTGTTTGACTACCTATATTCCAATTATTTGTTGGGAAATGGTTGAAACAACCCCTCTTCTCATGGATTCGACCCCTAACGGTCAAGCTGAGTAGTTTAGATGTCTATATTATGTGTTTTCTTGGTCATTTGGTGGGGTTGGATTCAGCTGGATGCTCATGTACTGAGCACTTATCATTTTGTAGCTGTTTTGGCAGGAAACTAATAAAGTTGCAGCTATTTTTATGGGATTCCTGTGGTATGGCCTTTAGAATGTGTTTCTTCTTCTGTTAATATTTTCTCATGTTATTTATGTATGCCTCTTTCAGATAATTGCTTCTGATTGGTTGTTTTCAAGTCAGATAGGTGGAATACATTAGGTTTTAATGCTCTACCTTGGGAAAACACCAGCATTTCATGTTTTCTTCTATTTAGGAAGCATTCTTGACTTGCTCAGTCCCTTCTTAGCTCCTCACCATTCTATCCCTTCACCCCATCAAGCTTAAGGTGTTGAATATCATACTTACCTTGCCCCATAGAATCCCCTGTGATTTTGACTTAGTTTTCTAGACCCAAAATTGCCCAACTCCTCCTGTTCTGGCAAAAACACCAACAATTCAATCAAAACCCTTGAGCTACTATACCTAGCATAAAATCGTGTTTCTAATCTAGTCATCTCGACTAAGATCTATAAGGACAGAGCCCTCTCCCAACCTAGTAGGGCTAGCTACTAGGTTAAGCATGGTTTGTGGTTACCCTAGAATTGCCTCCCTTCAGCCTGAGGTCAATCTAGGTGATAACACATGTAGGTAGTTTACCATATGCCTATACCCACCTGGACAGATGTGTGCGTGGACCATCCAGTCCGTTGTATTTATTTGCCATTCACACTATAGGTTTCTCAAACCATGACCGCAACATTCTTCTACATGCCCGCTAGTCTTCAAAGCTTCCTCTATGCGTACCCCTCCACCTTGTAGGCGTGGCGCAAAATACCCAATTCAAGGCTTGGAAACGTTACCTCTCTGGCGTATCCCTCATGAATCTGTCCAAGAAAGCATCTACCTCAGCTAATCCATCATACATAGGTAGATCTCTCGCTTCTGTCAATACACAGTATAGTGACCTTGTCATCATGTTACAATTAAGCATGGTTACCTCATGTAACTGGTTCTGCCATCGCTCTATTTCCTCATCTAAATTTGAAGTACATGAGCTTTTACGCTCCCATGAAATTTGTCCATCTACGGTGGGATTTACCCAGTCTTGCTCTCGCGCAGTTATCTTGTGGATGCAATCCAAATCATTGTCACTTTCATAGTCGCGTACTGGCTCTGGATAACGTGATCCTTCAGTAGGGTCTAAGGGTATAACTACGCATAGAGAATTCTTTCAAAAATCATCTTGCACTTCTTTAGATTAGTCACCCCATTCATGTCAATGGCCCAATCAATTCCTAAGAGTGCAGGGTAGGGATTGATGTCATCAATGATCTCTATCACCTCAAAGTCTGCTAGTGTGCTCACTCCCTCAATACCCACTGTGATTCCTTGCAATCGTCCCAGGGGTATTATCTTATGTTGATTTTCCATTCGTAGCTAAATAGGGGACCACTACAGCGTAGGCCTCCCCATGCACTCCCATGTCTACTTCGGCAGAACGTTCACGTCCGATCCTAAGTCCAAAATTACTTGGTCCATCTCATATTCTCCAATCTGAGTGGTTATCCTCATTTCTCTCCCTATCCTAGTCTTGTGTTTTCCAATCTTGCAAACTATGCACGGTTCTCCTGATGCAGTGCCAGCGCATCTGTTAATGAGTTCCTATAATCCCTTTACAACCTTACTGTCACGCAGTAGATTCATACATGTTTCCAGGAACATCTGAACATCAATGGGTCCATCTTTGACTCGTGTCTATCTTTTCTTCTTGAAGTGGAGGCATCAGCAAAGCTCTTCTTAGCTTCCATAAAGGTTTCTCGAGCGCACTCCAAATCAAACTCCACTTCCTTCGCTGGAGCTTTGCGAACCCAAGTGCTATCTTCAGGTTGTTTGCCTTTATTATCTCCCATCATAATTCCACTTCGGAGCATAATGTTCACATTTGGATCTTCCTCGTGTGGCTCAGACCTCATCATCTGCAGGTTCTGAGTCAGGGGAGGCGGTAGCGCTCCTTTGTCATGTATCCTAGTGATCAACGTAGGACAATATTTTGTCTCATGATGAAACAAGTTGCAATATAAACACAATGGACATGTTGGGTTCATAAAATCACGAGCATAATGTCCTGGACCTCTGCAATTGTAAAATATTAATTTTCTGTGGTCTCTTGCAAGTCCTCCTCTACCTCGGCCTTGACCATGCCCCTGAAATCTGGTTTGCACCATCCCTGCATTTTGGTCTAGGGGCCGAGTTTCGGTCTAAACTCTGTAGGTGGGAGTTTTATCCATCATCAACTCATAGCTTCTACAAGTGCGCTCATCATGTCTTACCGATCTACAGAAATTACAGAACAACTGTTGCGAATTCTGCGTGTACTTCTGTAGCAGATGGCAGTTTCCATACCATGCTTTCCACCTATCTGACAAATCGCACACCACAAAATAGGCGCTACGCTAGGTCCTGCTGATGCTTCCAGCCTTAATAGCATCGGTCCTCCTCTTGCGAGGTAATTTGCGAACACCAGGCAGTGGTCTTTGTTGTGACCCTAACCTTTTCATTTTACACACCACATCTCTTCACGCACATCTGGTCGAGCTATCCTATCCTGTTTCAGACTCTGCATCTCAAGGCATAAATTTTTCAACTATGCGTGGATCTGCTGAACTCCCAAGTTAGGATCCTGTATTGAGGTCTCATGTAGCCTCATCACAATCTCCAAGGCCTCTGCTTGAGTTGTTAACCTTTGTTGCGACAACGCGTTCCTCAAATGTGGCGTTAGTGATGCTACAAACCACTCGTGGTGTTGTCCATCCGTCAAAGTCATATTAGCTTCTCGAATCATACACTTCAGCCTTTGATCTAGCTCCCAAGGAGTCTTTCCTGGTAGCATTGTGATCTCTTTGAACCCAATGATCGACTGCGCCTCTGAATTCAGCCTACTAAATTCCTTATTTAGCGTAGTTTGGATGTTCGTGATTCCTGCATTTGGATTATTGCTTGAGTTCTTAATGTACCAGGTCAATGCACGATCCTACGGGGTGCTAACCAATGTTGCTTTTGTTATATTGTCATCTGTAACTACTTGCACTTCCCATACAGCTTTTACCATGAACCAAAATTGGTTCGGGTCTTCGTTTCCCAATCCCTTGAGCATGGGCAACTTTATCGTGCTGGCCATATTGAGTCACGGTGGTGGTGGAGGTGGTACAGATGAAGGTGGAGGTGATGGCAATGAATTTGGCGGTGGTGTGGGTGGGGGTGGTATGCGTGGAATTCTCTACCTTATCAAATGGATCCCACTACGTGGAGAAACCTTCGCAAGCTCTTCCTTGTCTCATAGAGGTGAAATCATAGGGCTATTCTCTAGTCCCTTACTTCCTTCGTTCCTGTAGTTTTTTCCACTTCGCGTAGCCATGAACATCAATGTAACTACATAATCCTCTTTTGATACAATAACATTTTAATCCAAGTATTTAGGGACTTTACATTCTTACCTCACGGTCCTTTGAGGAAGCATCACTCTGCCTCGCTATAGTTGACTGAAGTGTCTACCACCAATTCAGTGATGAATCCTCCTATAATCTGATCGAGCTAATGATCAATAGCGCACGTGATATTATCTTATGATGCTTCTAATCTGCGCACCAACTCTGGGGTCCACACAATAGGACCGTCAAGCTTCCACCTTCCTTGGGTATCTGCTAGCTTCGCGATCCACTCGTACTGCTCAGTAGGGAAATATGTGATGAAGATTTCATGGATCTCCATGTATAGGTAGCAGTATAACCACTCTTCTTTTGCTAGTCACAAATTCTTGTTCTCTTGTGCCGTGAACTCGTGAATTCTTTTGTCCAACCAACCTTCAATTTCCTTCTTAGTTGGATTCCAATGATACGACATCATACATCTCTATGCAGATTCCGGTCCCAACAATGGAACCATTTGTTGGCTTGATGGGACCTGATCCAGGTTTGGAGTTAATTATCCAAACAATTCCCTGTACTACTGGCCCTTTCGGCAACAAGCCACAGAGCACAGACTAAGGTCTCACCCGAAGCAGTATGGGGGGATGCTGGAATCAAGTTTCTGCACCATGGAGATGTTTGAGGGGTCAATTTTAGTCCAACTATGAATAGATTCATGTAGGTCACATCACATTGACCTGACCTACGAGACCCTCGTGATCTATTACAATCGCCTTCGCACAACCCTCACCAGGGGCTGAGGTGATTTCGCACTGCCCTAGCAGCGATCTGCACTAATTCCCAAAGTTACACTACATATCTTACGTATCTTCTTATAACAGTTATTTATCTTCGTGTAACTGGATACTTTATCTTATATTCACTTTATCAACACATTCATATAGGTTCATGCATCATATAAACAATAGAAATACAATTTATATTTCATACATTCAATGCACAAAATAGGAAAAAGATACACTAAAATGATGTAAAAGTTCTCTTTTTTACTTCTCTAAAGGTTACATACTTGACTCACCCTACACACTCAGCTGCAAGGGTCTGTGCACTCAGATGCAAACTAATAGGCCTCTATGCACTCAGCTGCAGAGCCTTCTCCTACTCTATGACCCAAAGACTCAACGCTACACATCAACTAAGACTCAATTCTTCATCCTTTCTCTTTCTCCCTTCGTTATTTACAACTTAGAGCCTCGCTCTATGTATACAATCCCATGGTCTACAGACCATGGGTAGACCCTTCAAGTTGACATTACATTACAAAAATAAGGGCAGACAACCCTATGACTCATTTACAAACTTCGCACTGCATGCCTACAAAACGCGGAGTCTTTACAACGGATTTAGTTAAAACTTGGGCTTTAAGCCAAAAACATGCCTTGGGGAATCCTTCGCTGAACATGAATCATGCAAGTGTGATCCCTAAGTTTTAGGGGCCTAGATTGTGTTTGTTTGATCTATGATTAGATAACTCAGTTTGACTGAGTTATAAGCAGTTAAACTAGTTCTAACTGTTGGAGGAACTAGTAGAGGTCTAGTAGTGAGTTGGTGCAATAGTGCATCCTCAGTGCTACTCCAGCTAACTAAAGGTTCCATCATGAGAAACTCATGCATGTTAGTTAATAGGAAGACCCAGTTGATACTAGAGTGCAAGGATAGTGTACTATCAATTGTATGATTTTATGAGTTGTACAGATCATGCATGAAATCAATTATGGACCTAAGATTGGATTGTGCAGTTTTGGAAGCATGATTTCCTATTTAAATATGGGTTGATACTCTTAGGAATTGGGCAAGGAAATAGGGGCCTGAAGAGCTGTAGAATAGGCTAAGGATTTGGCTTGAGCTAGCTTGTGAGATGAGAGTTGATTATACTTGTGCAGGGATTGTTCTTGTGAGAACAAGAATTGTATTCTCATCTTGGATTTTTGATTAATGCAATATAGATAGTAGGGGTTTTCAGCTATGGATTTCCCTGGATAATAACGTGTTATGTGCCATTGATGATCTTCCTCTTGTCGATTACTCTTTTCAATGATATTTATGTGCTTCTGTTGTAAAGAGTAGAGTACATTTTTGTCTTGTGCTTTAGGAAATTACATGAGCTGTGAATCTATAGGAAAATATACATGAGGCACCTTGCTCAACTTATCCAACACAACCATGCTTGAATAATGTTTTTTGGAAGTCCTTGGTATCCCTATAATAAATTCAATGGAAATCACTTCCCATTTCCATTCTGGAATAAGAATAGGCTGCAATAACCCCGTTGGGTGCCTGCACTCGACCTTCACTTGCTAGAATTATATGCACAAAGGAATAAATTAAACAACTTCTATTTTTAAATCAAACCAATAGTAAAACTTATTAATGTTTGTTAGAGTATTTTGGTAGCATGGGTAGCAAGGATATTGTTTTTCATGAAACTCTTTTAATATGATATTCTTTATATTGTTATCATTTGGCACATAGATTTTATTTATAAATCTAATCAACCCATCCTTTGTGAGGAAATATTACTTGTAATCCCCCCCAGACACTTGTTGTAAATTTTCCTTTAACAATTGATATTTATCATCTTCCTACCCTACACTTTTAATTCTTTATTTAAGATAAGTTCCATAAGAACTTATAGTTGTGACATGGCACATTTGCGGTATTTTGTTGAGTGCATTAACAACTCAATTCTTTTTTCCTTTAATGTACTTAATCTCAAAATCAAACTCACTAAGTGTGGCCAACCATCTATATTTCCTGACATTTAATTTAGTTCAATCAAACAAATACTTCATCCCTACATGATCAATCATTAATGTGAATCTCCTACCAAGGAGATAATGCCTCCACATTTTTAATGCATGAATGGTGGAAACCAACTCTAAGTCATGAGTTACATAGTTCTGCTCATCCTCATTTAATTTTCTTGATTCATAACAAACTATTTTTCCTTCTTGCATCAAGACTCCACTAAGTCCCTCCTTAAAGGCATTTGTGTATACTACTAAATCCTTACTCAGATCTACAATTATTAGCACAGGTGCATTAGTGAGAAATTGCTTCACCTGATCAAAGATTTCAACACATTTAACTATCTATTTGAATTTATTTGTCTTATTTTTTAATGTAGTGATTGGATGACCAATATTGAAGAAATTCTTGATGAACCTTCTATAAAATCTTGTCAACCCCATAAATGATTGAATTTCAGCCCTGCTCTTTGGTGTCAACCACTCCATTATGGCCGTAACTTTTTTGTATCAACAATTACTCCCTCCCTCCATTAAGAGAATGCATCCCAAGTAATGGATTTATGACTGAAAGAAGTCACATTTACCAAGCTTTGTATAGAGCTTGTGTTCCCTAAGTGGATGTATCACCATATTTGGGTTCTCTTCATGCTCCTCCTTGATATTTGAATAAACCAATATGTCATCAACAAAAACCAATACAAACTTGTCCAAGTAAGGGTGTAGTGCATTGTTCATTAAACACATAAAGTGTAGGTGCATTAGTAAGCCCAAAGGGCACTACCATGAAATCATAATTCCCAAATTTGTTCAAAATGTTTTCTTATTGATGTATTCATCTTCAATGTGCACTTGGTGATAGCCTGATCATAAATTGATCATGGAGAAGGCTATTGTTCCCCACAATTAGTCAAATAGATCGCCAATCTATGGAAAGGGGTACCTATTCTTAATGGTGAATTTATTATGTTGTATGTAATTGATGCACAACTTGAGTATGCAATCCTTCTTCCTCATGAATAAGACCATTTCTCCCAATGGAGACACACTCGGCCTTCAGTAGCCATTGTCCAACATCTCCTTGAACTATATCTTAGCTCAATTAACTCTAGAGTGCTAATTTTTTATGGAGCCGTGGATGCTGGAGAGACCCCTAGTAGTAGTTCAATAGAGAGATCCACTTCTCTGTGAGGAGGAAAACTTAGTATCCCTTTTGGAAATACATCTTGAAACTAGTTTAAGATGGGATATGTTAATAGAGTATCATGGTCATTGACCTCAAAATTATTGTTAGCTTCAATGCTATTGTTAATTTGGACAAAAAACATAATACATCCATTTATGCGACTTGTTTCAGCCTTACAGATGTGGGTTTTAATTCCCCTTACAATATTACTCTCTCCCTAGTCTCATTGATTCATTGAATCAATTTCTCATAACAATCCACCTTCGTGCAATGCATGAATAAAGTGTACATTCCTAGTAGCACATCATATGCCCCCCTAATAGAAATATATTAAAATTTGTAGTTGTTGACATGCCACTCAACTCAAATTGGAATTCTTTGACCTAATATTCCATTCTCCTTTTTGTCCTTATGACCAATTGGACCATCAATTATTACTCATGTCCTTCTATGGCTAATAAAAATTTCTCAACAATTTTTGGTATAATATAGATATAATTTCAGCCTAGAGCAACTAAAATAGCAACAACCCTTTCAATTATGGACACCTAGTCGTTGACCTACTTGTCAACCATCACTGCATAAATCTTGGGTGTGCTCTGAGCCACATCTCCCACATTTCAGGATTTATGTGCGTTATACAATCATTTTCCATTAATCCCTTGTTGGGAACAATCCCTCTTTCTATGATTCTCTCCCTATGTCCAACACTTTAGGGGATCCCTACCATTTCCATTGTTCTATCCTCCCACAAGCTAGTTAAATTAGCCTTTTTCTGCTACATTGAATCTTTGTTGTCATCAACCTTGGTTGATTGAGGTAGTGTTTCCATTTTTTATTGTAGCTTATAACCTCCACACTTCCTTATGCCCCTTTTATTTATATTTAAATCCACCCTCCGATATTTCTTATATTTTGGACCATGCCTTGACTATTTATAACAGTTCTTCAATTTCCATATTGCATCATCTAATGTTTTGGGATCATCGAATTCGATCACGTCCTTGAAGCACTTTGGAAACCCACTAACATACCTTTGAACATTATCTTTCTCCTCCATGAGGAAGGGAACATATATTAGCAAATCTAAAAAATTGGTGGTATACTCCTCATCTATCATTTGCCCCATTCTGAGCTCATTAACTCTTTGGTCTTGTTGTAAAAATACCTTTCTAATAGGTATTTTCTTCTAAAATATCCTTTAAACTCACTCCAAAACAATTCTTCTTCTCTTATGCCTTTTACATTCTTTAAATCATCCCACCAAATGTCATCCTTACCTTTTAAGCTAATGGTAGCCACTTTTGCTTTCATATTCTTAGAGTAGTCATGGACTTTGAAAAAAATTTTCATCCCAAGCAACCATGCTTCAACATATTGTGCTTTCTTTACCTCACCATAAGATGTAGGTGGTTTATATTCATCTTGTTAGGTTTACAACAAATCTATTTTCTTTTTTCTGTAAAATAAAAAAAGGGACCTATATAAATGTTTCTTGTTTTCCCTAAAAAAAATCAAAACATTTGAAAAAATAAGGAAAAAACAAAAGAATAAATTAATAAAACAGGGGTTCGATTATGTTTTTCATGAATAATTGAAACACACAATCCTAACCATTATCTCCCGACTGTAAGGTCTATGCGACTTTCGATCTCTCGTAATCGTATTTCAATCCCAACCACTTGACTCTCCGACCTCTCGACTATCCGACCATCTGACCTTTTGGTATCACCCAACTTTTGTATATTTAGGGTTGGAGACAAGTGAAACTCAAGGAAAATAAACAACCATCTCACTACCCAACTTCTAAACTACCCGACCGTCTAATAAAATATTATTTTTCTTGACTTGCATAATTTCTTTTATTATTATCAATAAATTGATTTGAAACTTGGTTTCTATTGTTTCACACTTAAACTCTTTTTATTTGGTTTTGATATTAAAATTCTCATGTGTTGTCTCAGTTTATGAAAAACATTTGGAATACTAATGATAAATTCATATGAATTAATTCACGCATCCTTCGATTTTTAATCAAAGTTCATAACTTCCCAAGTCATTTTTTGATTACATGTTCTTTCAAACGGTTAGGATTGTTTTAGAGAAATTTGGATTATAAGTAGGAAAATACTAAGTTTCAAATTTTTTGTTTAGGTAAAATTATATTCTTAAAGTATTATTCATTCTTATTTCATATTTTTTTACCATAGATAACTCAGGTTTTTCGTTTTTGTTCACAGACCATAAAATGGGAAAGAAGGGAAAATTGTTTGCGACGAGACAAGTGATGGAGCATATAAAAGTAAAATTGAAAGAAGTGGACAATCTAGAACTAGAGGAATATGACCTCACCCCAAGCCTGATCTCTGAATCCACTTAAAAACTCAAAAAGTAGGTACAATGAAGTGGGAGGGCTAAAATATTTAGTTATTATGATATGATTTCCTAGATTTTCACACTTGTGGAAATCCCAACATGCACTGTGTCAGAACACAACAAGAATGTTATAACTTCCTGGAGTATCCTATTTAAAAGCTCAATCTTGTATCCTGTTTATAAGCTCAGTTCTGTTGAAATTCATCTCAATATTGAATTCCTCAACCATTTTTGAAACATTATTTTAAAACCATGTGAGGAGAATTATGAAAAAGTGATTGAAGGATGGTTGCTAGAAGAAGAAGGGTTTAAGCTCAAATATTCCAAATAATATGCCATTTCTATTTTTAAGAAACCTGTCAGATTTATTATCAGCTTCTTAACCCGACTATATGGAGAAAAGGATCCAAAAAATTATAAAATGAAATGGATTCCCATAATCCATAGTATCTTTCAAGATTCAAAGCACCTTAATTGGGCCAATATTTTATCACCAACATCAGAGGCACTTTGAAATTAACATTGTGATATCCTCTCTACTACAAACATATATTTTGTATGTCTACTTTGATAATGGATATCATTATTGCTTTAGTCCCCTTTCCCATAATCAAATGGAATTATCCAGCTAATCAACAACTCCCCATTCAGAATTATGCCCCAATCCTTTTGGAAAGAAATTTCAAATTCCATTTTTATGATATTTGTCATTATGTTATGGTTCCTCTTCATGGAGTTATTTTTGGTAAAGCCCCTCCTAGGATCAATGAAAGTTTTAAATAAAGCCTAGAATCAACAGGAAATTGGTTTGTAGAAGAACTATTTTCTTACATAAGAGTCTATGTCGGTGAGGTTAGTCCTCACCTTTTACCTAGATACATTATGAAATACTTCTTTAAGGGAAGTATAAAATCAAGCTGCTTTGTATGTCCAAGCTCGAAAAATGAGCAAACTGCAAAAGAAAATTTGGCCTATGTTTCCAATTAAATTTGGAGAAATAAATATCAGAGACTAGGGACATGCATTCAAAGAATCAAAGGAGCTCCAAGATTTTTGGCTTTATTCCTTACCTCATTATGAGTATGACACCCATGGAATTATTGGTAACCATAATATAAAAGTAAACTATGTTAAAATTTTCACTCATCAAGATCCTCCTTTCGATTAGGTTTTCATAGCCATTGGTGATTTCCAATAGGATTTTGATAGAGGAAAGCTCTTAGATGTTGAAGGAAGTGTCAAAATACAATAATTAGAAAATATTTTTAACGGATTCTGAAGGGAGAAAAGCCTCCATGTCAATATCTCTATAGAAGAACTTAAAACTTTTTAGTTCTTTCAATTTATTTTCAAACAGATTACTTTAGATCCTCCCTCTATCTCTCAATATGAGCAAGGAATTCAAATTTAAAAACCAATAGATGTTTTTGTTACAGGTGAAGAAGTGGTTATAAGGGAAGAAAAAGTTATAAAGGAAGATCAACATGTCACAAAAGATGCTACAACCACAGAAGTTCTTGACAAAAATAAAGAGGACCCAAAAAAAGTAAATTCAACAAACAAGAAAATAATGCATGATCATGAGATCATTGTTATCAATTCTCCTAAAGAAACAGAGCACAGGAAGTCAGAGAACATAACTAGTCAAGAAATTGAGATTGATGTAGAAAAGGATAAGCAAATATTTGATGATATTTTTTTCTAAAAAGGATAAAGAGACATTGGAACAATAGACAAAGATTGATAAATCTTTAGTAATTTAGACATCTCTCGATACTTCAATGACACCTATTTCAACTGATATTCCTTGGGATTATTCTCTATTTAAACCCTTTTGTGAACTTGAAACAATTTTTGATACTTTTCCTTCTCTCACAGAGTATTTCTTTAATTCCTAGACTAAGTTCATGGTTAGAAAAACTAAGAAAATAATTTTTGATTCTCTAGAAACTGTTTATGAATACAATTGGCAAGCCCAAGGTGATGTTAAGGAAAAGGCCAAGGAGTCTTCACAGGATTTGGTTGCATTTGTAAATTATAGTCAATATCATATCAATGAGCTTGCAAGTTCATATGAGCATAAGTTACAAAGAATTAAAGGAATATAAATAAAGTTAGAGAAGGGGAAAATATTTAATGAAGATAACTGGGAAATATATTCTGCAACTCTTTTCTAAGGTTTTATGATAAAAGGGGAAAATATTTAGAATCGATTCTAGATGTAATTGAACGAGTTAAAATCAAAACATGCTCAACATTTTCAGGAATTGAAAGAGGCCCGTGAGAATAAAACTTGGATATTGAAAGAAGGAACTGAAAGTAACATTGAAATCATAACCACAACTCTGAAAGAGTAAGATGATTCTCTTAAGTTTGTACTCAATCAAAACTAGGAATCAATATAAAGTTTATAAAATTTCAAAGAATAGGCATTACAAATATGCTTAATTTTAAGAAAGGATCAATCCAAGTTTTACAAGTGCATAGATAAAATATCAATATTCTATCAAGAAATTTTAAATCTTAATGAGAGGATTGATTCCTTAGTAGAAGAACATAAGTACATCAATATCAAATTTTCATCCATCCTGGAATGGGAAAAGGAATTAAAATCAGAAGTAATTCCAAAAGTTTCTAAGAATGATAGAAGACTAATGCATGAATCCTTAAGCTGCAGATAAATAGAAGCCAAGGAAGTCAAAGAATGGGTTAAGAATTCCAAGGGACAATGCTTAGCAATATGGGAAAAGGGAACTGATTTTATTGAGGAGTTTGATCTTCCAGGTTATAAATTTTTAAAAGAAGCCCTTCCAGGACACCTGAAGTAGCCACTAGAAGACATCATCATCAAATACCAAATAGAAATAAGTGAGATCAAAATTTGGACACAATGGCCTTTCCATAAGTTTCTACAGTTCCCTTTTGAACATATCGAACTCATTTCTAAGTTTGGTAAAAAGTATCAAAAAAATAAGAAAACAATCCAAAGTTTAATTTCAAATTGCTAGGTCAGCATAAATCAGTTTCTTCCAATTCATTTCTCACCTGTTTCTCAACTATATTCAGAATGGGTGAGTCGCATCCAAAACCATGCATTGCAGTTGCTACTCAACATGGAGGATAAATACTCTGATGATGAGGATGAAAGATAAACAAATAAACAACTTTTCGGGAAAAATCAGTTAATAGGATGAAACTTTTATTTTTAGAAGTATTTCTTTATTAGAGAAAATATTTATTATTTTCTAAGTTGTTATTTCTCAAACAGACTTATCTTATTTTCCAAGTGTTTATATGGCCTCGTACTTTGGAGTAGAGGTTGAGAAATTGTGAAAGCTCATAACTTGTATTTTTGAATCAAATTTTGAAGTTACAACTCATTTGAAGGCGAATTTCATAATCAAATGTGCTTTTGAGCTATGCGACTAATGCTTTCTCATCTTTTTAATTATTTAATGGATGCATGTGGCATTGTTCTTTAACTCGTGCATATTTGTTTTTGAATGAATATTTTATTATTTTGTTTAAATATTAGGATATGTTACAGACTCTATCTAATATCAGCAGAATTTTATGAACTGTTAACGTTTTTATATATTCTTGTGTGATGATTGAAATCTGATATTCAAGAGGTAGAATATAAGTTTCTCTCGCTTATGATATAGTGTTATTTATTGTTATTTCTAGTTAATGCATGCATATTAATTTCAGAAAAAACAAATAAAAATTAGCTTGGATAGGACAAAACTTGATAAACATATTTTTTATAGATTTTTGTATAAAAACTTTCCCAAAATCAATTCGTCTGGAAAGCTAGACCCAAATTCCATCTGGACTTAAAAAAACATGATATTTCCCATGGTTTATTATGTTTGAATGAATCCCCTTCCCCCCATCCTAATTTTTTCTCAAAATGACTTCATCCAATCAATAATTTGTTTATAATTTTGTAGATAATTGTAAATATTAAAATATGTCATATTTTCTCTAATTTTTTTTTTTTTTTTCACCTCTTTTTTTCCTTTAGTTTAGCGCAGACAACCGAACCTTAGTTCCAAAGAGTATACATTCATATCAACGAAAATGTGTCCAATTAGGACTCTGATTAGGGCAATACTCACTCATTGCAGGAGGAACTTTTTTGCATGTCAACAATTTGGCGCTAGAAGGAGGGACATAGATATTGTATGGTTGATAAACCTATTAAGCCTATTCATCCTATATAATCACATGAATGCCTCATCTACAGTTGTTCATCCAACTGAACCACAACCTACTTCATCAACATCTACATTGTTTCCAGAAGAGTCAGCAGAAGTTTCATCGGTTCTTGTTCATCCTCAAATACAATTCTTGAGAGTGTATATTCAAAATCAAACCAAAGTCTCAGTTTTATCCCCTATTTTATTTGATATATCTAAAAGGAGAATACCTAGGCATGAAGTCGAAGATATAATTTCTTCCTCTTCTAAAGCTAGACCTAGATCATCAACAAAAACTAGTCCTAGAGCTTCATATAAATTTACCGCTTTTACAAACCCTATGTTTCCTCCGAAAGACATTATTGGGAAATTGAGCCTATTTCATTCCAAATAGTAACTCCAAATACTTCAACTTCAATTTAACTAGTTCCATCTTCCTCCTCAACTCTCCCACTTTTAATCCCTCCACCCTAGTTATCCCTCTTACAGGATCACCTCCTCTAGGTCTCCCATCACCTCACACATCAAGTTCAAGCTCATCTTCCCCAAGATCACCTATGAAAGGTCAACCTTGGTTATTTGTTGGGCCCATTACTATTCCTAGAGATCAACATGATTTTCCAAAGCATTCTAAAAAATGTCTTCCTAAATATAATTATGATGGACCTATTACTGTTGAAGAACATGTTAAACAATTCATGTTATTTCTGAAATTAGGAGCAGTTCAAAATCAAGATCAAGTTTGAAAGTTATTTCCATTCATTTTTTTAGGGAAAAACTACAACTTGGTATTTCACACTAGCTGATGGTTCTATAACAAGTTGGGAGGTTTAAAAAAAAAAAGTCATCAAAAAATATGGAGAAGATAAAACCAAAGCATCTTTAATTTTCGAACTATCAAACATTAGGATGAATCTTGGTAAACCAATCAAGGATTTTAATCAAATATTAATTTCTATACTTAATAGAATCCCTACAGCTTCCAGACCAGGTAATGATGTTCTAAATGAAGTTTATACTACTGCTTTTCCTTCTGATATTGCATTTGTTGTCATTTGCAGCAAAACAAGCCTTATGATGAGAAAGAAACAAGACATTATCTTCTTCTAAAAAATATTCAACTAGTAAAACGGTTGATGAGAAAAAAGAGAGGAAAATAGCAATTTAGTCTCAGTCCAAAAGATAATTAAAAATATGTCTAATGAGAGAATTGATGTAAAAAATGTTCTTTCTGAAACATCGATCATTAAAAAACCTTGGAGGCCATTTAGAAGAAGTTCACCCCCTAATCCTAATCAAACCAACCTTGAATAATTCAACATTGATGATTATCCTCAAGATGATTTTTGTCAAGCTCATAATCATAAGAATTCTGAAAAAACTTGTGCTACTTTTATAAATATGTTTAACATATTTGTAGAAGTTGGGGAGGAGAAGAAACTAGAAGAAGAAAAATAAATGGAGCAGAATCTAGTAAAATTAATGTCTTATGGGGTGTTTTGCAGGGAGGATTAATCGATAATGATTCTATTGAAGATGAAGAAGAAATTAATGATGTTCAAACTAGATATCAAAATCAAAACCCCTCTCCTAATCAAGAATCTTCATCTAATAACAACCCTCCTGCTCAAATATAAAAAACTCAAACTTATAATAAAGCTACTTCTACATCTAATAATGTTCCTTCAAGTGAATATCTAGATTATGATTTAGTTGAAGACATGAAGAAAACTAGAGCTAATGTATATTTATTTAACTTATCAAAACTTACTGAGCAAAGAGACAAATTGATTAAAAATTTAGAAAATAATGCTTCAAAAAATCACAATTTCAATAAATCTCCTTCTAAAAATATCTCTAATATCAATGTAGCTTTAATTAGAGATAGATAAACCTCTCTAACTCCTACTTTCCTTTTGAATTTTGAAATATGCAATAAAAATGTGCACAATTATCTAGTTGATTCAAGGGCCTCATCTATTGTAATGCCATTATTTGTTGTTCAAAAATTAAATCCATCTCCTACAAATTAATCTACTCAAATTGTGCAACTTGACATATCAAGTGTAGAAGTTTTAGGAGAGAACAAAAATGTGCTAATCAAACTTGCTTCAAATCCAAAAATATTCCAAATTCTTGATATCATTTTCACTAATATTCCAAAATCATTGTTAGGGAAATTATATGTGTTATAATTCCAAGATCAAATTATCAATCTGGGGCTCGTAAGCTTTGAGGCACAAGTACAAGTAAATTAGGATCAGAGCATCTAACCTAAATTAACATCATGAAACCTAAAATTGATTCCTAAATGAAGTACAAACTTTCAATTCTTGAATTAAGTACAAAATACAAATCACTAAACAATTTTAATCTCAATCTAAGTAAAGTAAATCTTAATTTCAATCAAAACTTGATTTCAATGCAAGTAAAACTTAATTGCAATCCAAGCAATAATATCTATTTAATCTAAGTAATAGAAATCTTAAATCACACAAAACTAATTACTATTCAAAACAACATCAATATTATGCTAATTTCAATCCAAACAAAATTGATTCTAATCCAAACGATTCTATACTAAGAAAAATAAATAACCCAAACAAGACTGAGACTAATCATTAAGTCTAAGTCCCGGGATGCATAAAACAGACCAACAAGAATTCAAACTAATCTCTTTTTCTTTCCTAGCATTTGATTCTGCAAAAACTCAAAGGAAACTAAATAAGAAACCTCCAAATCAGTATTCTTCACTAATTGTATTCTTGTACCCAAATCCAAAAGATCAAAACCTGTTTTAATTCCAATCAAACTCAAGAAGCCATTTCCACGAAAAGCATTAATTTTGAATCCAATCTTATTATAATTATACCAAGTCTCGTAATTAAAACACAATCTCAATCGATAACCAACATCTTTTTTCTCTACTCTAAAGCATTCTTCATATAAAAATGATTCTATAGAATTCGATACTAAATAGGAAAGGTAAGATCATAAAACCAATTTCGTTTTCGAACTCATGATGCAGTCATTAACCCATGTATCCTTCCAAATAGAAAACACTCCTTTAAATGTTTTGAACAATGAAAGTGTATTAGAGAAATCATTCATGCATCAGGAGTCATCATTCAACATAATCCTTGCAGGTTTATAATAATTAAAAACAATATCTATAGCGTTTTATTCAAATATGCAAAATAGAGTAAAGATTTGGGTATAGAATGAAATATTTTTGAGATCTAATCATTAACTTCTTCAAAATGAAATCCACACTTCTCAATCTGAATCAAGCGTAACTCCTATTTCCTAGATTAACTGCAAGATTTGCTCCCAGGTTGTGGTGGGCCCTTGCCACTCCTGGAGCAAGTCTAGATTAACGCAATGATTTTAAAAATCAAAGAAAACCATAATACTCACAAATATTTTAAACGTTGAATCAAAATTATATTAAGGTTCAAAAAACGAGTTCAAATATAAAATACATCATCATCCCAATGTTCACTGAAGGAAAAGGTTCCTTGCAAAAAAATTACTAGACAATCTTCTCACTTAGATCCCCCCACATACATAGAGCATTGGGCCTTTTTAACAATTCAGTTGATGTAACAAAGCAAAGAGGTAGTTGCAACAAATAAACTAAGGGATGGATCAAAGCTACATATAGTAGAAAATCAAGTTGAAGTTAAGCTAAAAAGAAACCTTCTAGAACATACAACCAACTGGTCCAATTGTGGCTGACCCGAAACCATTCAGTGATTTTGTACTGACGCAGAATTCCAACACTAGTTTTGTACTTAAGAATTGTATTGGCCCTAAATTCTCCATGGTGATGAATTTTAACAAATGGTTTCTAGGTTACCTGAATGAGGGTATTCTAAACAAAACCTGTGTCTCAAAATCTTGATATTTTTGCCTATTTGACCAAAAATTTTAGATTTTCACCTACAGGAATTCTACATTTTGTACTTAGTCTTGTAGTATTTTAGTTTACTTAACTTATGAAGAATTTTAGCAATGGAAACCTATGGTAAATGAACTTGTCAAAACCATAATTATAAAATCATGACAAAAGCATCTCTAATCATAAAAAATTCAAGAAAACTAATGATAATCTACCAAGAGGTGTAAGATATGTATTAGCGGCAAGTTGTGGAATTATGGTGTGAAATGAGTTAAAAATATAGGAATCTAGGTTATGAATAATTGATTTGTATGGTAGAAAAATTGGCATATTTGAGGCCCAACATTCCCCCATGCCTGTAGATTTGCATGTCCTCATGCAAACAAATCCCTTGCTCATTGACAAACTGCTTGTAGATGTTGGTTCTTATGGAGCAACATTGCTTGAATATTTGGAGGTGTTGGTTATTATGGAATAGCACTCTTCACATTAACATATCATAACAGTTTACTGAGCAATACAAATTGAGGACAAGAAAGGGATGGATGAGGAAGAGAAGATGGATAAAATGAGGTGCTGATGGAGATGGTAAATATGTGGATGGGTGCTTGCTTACTCTATCATCACAAGGCCAATGCTTATAGGTGGTTTCCTTTATCATTTTATGGCAATAATGATTTCATCCTCTGGATAGAATGCTTGTTATCATGGGAGGAAAAGAAACTTATAGAGACTGCCTTTATTAATACACCATAAGGATTTGCTTTTAGCATGGTCTTGTAATCAGAGTATATGCATAATGAATTGAAGGAAAACAAAAGGATAATGGTTTATGAAAGATAAAATGCATGGAATAAGAAGTGGTCAATCATTAAGTTTCTTAAATCTTCTAATGAATTAGAGAATCTTAAGCCAAATTTACCTCAAGTTTTACCTTCATTGTTGATGTGCTTGGTGTTGCAAGATGAAGTGGAATATGAACTCGTTGGAGCTAATGTGACTACTGATCTGATCTACTAAAGAAGGCTGAAGGATGAACTGAAGGGCTAAAGGATGAACTGAAGGGCTGAAGGATGAACTAAAGGTCTGAAGGATGAACTAAAGGTCCCCTTCTCCCCCATGCCTGAGGAGTTGTATGTCCCCAAACAACTAAGGAAAGGTGTCTACTTCTATAAATGAATGGTCAGGCTGTTATATACTACTGGAAATGTTGATACAAAGATCCAAGTTGTTGCAAATCTATGTTGAGATCACAAAACCATATAGTCTTCAACTGTTACACACTCATGTGCAATCTTCCATATGTGAATAAATGATTTTGATTTCGAACATAAGCAAGAATTATTAGATTACCAACCATTGAGTATGTCGTTAACCAATGCGAGATATCTCATCTTTGATGTCAATGGGAATCAAGGCACTAGGTACATTCTACTAGCCATGAATGGATTTTTCAGTCGAATGGACTGCAAAATTCATCCACCAAGAAACATTGATGTATTTCCTTAGTAGATGACAAGAATAGCTTCCATTAAGGCATGCAAGCTCTCAGGTACCTTATCTAACCCTAACCTTGGTCCCAGATAATCTTTTTATGTCGATGGGACAAGGCTTATTGGCAGGTGGAACTTAAGGGATCCAATATCAACTAGCTCGAGTACAAACATAATGACTTGAAAGATGCATGATTTGAATAACTCATACAAATTTACAAGATTGATTGGGAACCTTGCCTACCAGTTTCCTGTTTTCAAGCAAAGTCCCTACCTAGTTGTGTCAAGCAAGCTGGTTTTCACAAAAAGGAATTATTTTTCTATTTTCTCTTTTCATTTATTTATTTACAATACTAACTTTCCTATTATACTAGAGAAAATATGTCCTCCTTCAAGTGAAAAAGAGCTTCCAATGAAGCCATGTACAAATCTGGTACAAGGATATATTCATGCTCATATTTAACATATACAATTTAGAATGTACATGAGCATGAAAAATCAATAGCTTTGAAAGATGTGATACAAAGTGTATTTGAGTATAAGAGTGGTACTTTGACTAGATTGTGATTTAGAACTAACACTCGATGTAATCCTGGTGGTATGGCCCATTTCTTCATTTGAACCACTCCGAAATCCCTCCTTGGTCATGTCAGAAGAACTTGGATAATTGGTCTTTGGAATGCATACAATTCTTGTTGTTGGGCATGGTGAGATTTCCTAGATCTCAGGTTCAGCAGGATGCTCCTCATTGGATTTGGTACATGGTTGCTCGATCTCCTTGGTAGATGGGCAAGAGGAATTAAGCGAGACTTCCAAATCCTTTTCTAGCTATGGAGAAATAGACAATTTCCTGAATGTGGTCAGGATGAACTCTTCCTGAGAAGCAGATATCCCAACTACTACTAGGATTCGAGAAAGTGCTTCGAGGGGCTTTCTTCAAGCTCCCAATCATTCTTGAATTTCTTCTATTGGTTGATGATCCCTATCTCGCAACATGGATTAGTACAAAGGGGTTATTATAGCACCCCAAAAATGTTTTATCTTGAAAGAACTTGAAATTCTAATTTAAAGGAATAAAAACTACTAATTTCATTAAAACTTACCAAACTTGAAATCCTCTCCTACTTGTAAAACCAAACATCGGAGAAACCCCGCCATAGTGGACGTGTGGCTCTTCACTCACATCTTACCATACACTCTCTACCCTCTGATTTCCCTGCAACTAAGATCACACAAAAAAAAACTTCTGAAAGAAACTATGCTCTAATCACTTTAGCACGTCCCGGGCAATGATGCCAAAAATTTTGGGGAATTTATATGTGTTATAATTCCGACATTAAATTATCAATCTAGGGCTCGTAAGCTTCGAGGCAAAAGTGCAAGTAACACAGGATCAGAGCATCTAACCTAAATTAATATGGTTAAATCTAAAATCGATTCCTAAATTAAGTATGAAATTTCTATTCTTGAATTAAGTATAAAATACAAATCATTGAACAATTTTAATCTAAATCTAAGTAAAGTAAATCTTAATTTCAGTCAAAACTTAATTTCAATGCAAGTAAAACTTAATTGCAATCCAAGCAATAAGATTTATTTAATATAAGTAATAGAAATCTTAAATAACACAAAACTAATTACTATTCAAAACAGTATCAGGCTTATGCTAATTTCAATCTGGACAAAACTGATTCTAATCTAAGTGATTCTAAACTAAGGAAAATAAACAATCCAAACAAGACTAAGACAAATCATTAATTCTAAGTCCCGGGATGCATAAAACAGACCAACAAGAATTCAAACTAACCTCTTTATCTTTCCTAGCATTCGATTCTGCAAAAACTCAAAGGAAACTAAATAACAAGCCTCCAAATCAATATTCTTCATTGACTGTATTATGTACTCAAATCCAAAAAATCGGAACCAGTTCTAATTCCAATCAAACTCAAGAAGCCATTTCCACAAAAATCATTAAGTTTCAATCCAATCTTATTATAATTATACCAAGTCTCGAAATTAAAACACAGACTCAATCGATAACCAACATCCTATTTCACTACTCCTGATCATTGTTCATATAAATATGATGCTACAGAATTCGATACCAAATAGGAAAGGTAAGATCATAAAACCAATTTCGTTTTCAAACTCATGACACAGTGATTAACCTATGTATCCTTCTGAATTGAAAACACTCCTTTAAATGTTCTGAACCAGGAAAGTGTATTATAGAAACCATTCATTCATCAGGAGTAATCGTTTGACATAATCCTTGCTGGTTTATAGCAATTAAAAACAAGATCTATAGCATTTTATTCAAATATGCAAAACAAATTTAAGACTTGGGTACAGAATGAAATATTTCTGAGATCTAATCATTAACTTCTTCAAAATGAAATCCACACTTCTAAATCTGAATCAAATATAATTCCTATTTCCTAGATTAACTACAGGACTCGCTTTCGGGTGGTGGTGGGCCCATTCCGCTCCTGGATCAAGTCTAGATTAATGTAATGATTTTAAAATTCAAAGAAAACCATAATACTCACAGAGATTTTAAACGTTGAATCGAAATTATATTAAGGTTCATAATACGAGTTCAAATAGAAAATACATCATCATCCCAATGTATGTTGAAGGTAAACCTTCCTTGCACAAAAATTACTTGACAGCCTTTTCGCTCAGCTCCCCCCACATACAGAGAGCATCAAGCCTTATTAACAGTTCAACTAATGTAACAAATTGGAGAGGTAGTTACAACAAATAAATTAAGGAATGGATCAAAGCTATGTATAGTAGAAAAGCAGGTTGAATTTAAGCTAAATAGAAATATTCTGGAACGTTCAACCAACTGGCCCAATCATGGTTGACCCACGTGGCTGACTTGAAATCGTTCAATGGACCCAAAACCGTTCAGCAATTTTGTACTTACACAAAATTCCAACACTGATTTTGTACTTAAGAATTGTGTTGACCCTAACTTCATCATGGTGATGAATTTTGAGAAACAGTTTCTAACTTACCTAAATAAGGGTATTCTAAGCAAAACCCACATCTCGAAATATTGATATTATTCCTCATTTGATCACAAAATTTAGATTTTCACCTATAGGAATTTTTCATTCTGTACTTAGTCCTGTAGTATTTTAGTTTAATTAACTTATGAAGAATTTCGGCAATTGATCCTTGTGGTAAATGAACTTGGAAAATCATCTCTAATCATAGA
>APFE030177583.1:13367-41026 GCA_000404065.3 Pinus taeda
ATGGGAGCAGTGTTGACACAGCTCCGTAAACCCATATGTTATTATTCTGAGACATTTAATTATGCAGTAGTTAACTATCCTACATATGATAAAGAATTGTGTGCATTAGTACAGAGTTTGAAAAAGAGGAAACATTACTTAATGGGAAAAGAGACAGTAATACATACTGATCATCAACCACCTCAATATCTACACTCCCAAACTAAGTTGCAGCAATCAAGACACTATAGATGGATGGGTTTTCTACAACAATTTCATTTAGTCATCAGATATAAAAAGGGCATACACAATAAAGTTGTAGATATGTTACCTAGACCCATTATAAATGCATCTACTATACTTAAGCATAATTTTGTGCTACATGAGAGCTACATTGAACAATATGCTCAAGATATAGATTTCAAAGATGTATATGGAACTTTAAGTCAAGGCAAACGAGTAGAAGAATTGGACTATCATGTAAAGGACTGACTCCTATATCATTTTGGGAAGCTATGCATTCCACAAACTGAAAGAGTAAAGATAATTCGAGAAGCACACAATTCTCTTATATCAGGTCACTTTGGGGTAGGTAAAACAGTTGCACAACTGCAAAGATTTTGTTATTGGCCAAAAATAAACGAGACAGTTTCTAGATATGTAAGAGGGTGTACTATGTGTGCTAAAAGCAAGCCCAGCAATAGAAAACTAGGCTTGTACACTCCATTACCAATTCCTTCTCACCCTTGGGAAAGTGTTTCCATGGACTTTTTTGGAGGACTGCCTAAATCTAGGAAAGTTCATAACTATCTGTATGTTTTTTTGGATAGGTTCAGCAAAATGTGTATTTTGATACCTTGTAATAAAAAGATTACAGCTGAACAAAATGAAAAACTGTTCTTTCAACATGTATGGGTTCATTTTGGATACCCACTTCCATTGTATCTGATCAAGACACACGATTTGTGGGAAAGTTTTGGTCAGGTCTGTGGGAACTGATGGACACCAAACTGAAGAAAAGCATAACTTTCCATCCACAAACTGATGGCCAGATAGAAGTAGTCAACAGGACAGTGATCCAGTTGCTCAAGGGATATTGCTAGCAAGCATCCTAAGCTTTGGGATGAACATTTGTGTTATGTGCAGCATGCTTACAATCGAGCCAAGCATTCTTCTACACAGAGATATCCTTTTGAGAACTATTTTGGTTTCACACCAAGGTCGCCCTTGGATTTTGTCTTTGGTAAGGACATAACAGTTGAGGGACACAGTGATGTGGACAGGGTAACTAGGTTCATTGAAAAAATCCAAGAGATTCACCAAACAGTACAGGAATAGCTGGAAAAGAGTCAGGCCAAATACAAGGCAAGGCATGACAAGCATCGGATGGAGCATAATTTCCATGTTGGTGATCAAGTCTGGTTGTATATCAACAAGAACAAGATGCAAGGTGAAGGTAAAAAGCTAAAGCCTATCAAGTATGGACCTTTCAAAATACTTGAGAAAATTGGTGAGAATGCTTTTCGCCTTGATCTACCAACTTACATGCACATCTACTCAGTCGTAAATGTAGACAGCTTGAGACTATTTGAACCTTCATTAATTGAGGATTTTGAAGAATAGAGTCAATTTCCTTCTATTGATGACCTGTTACCTGAATATCTTAATGAATTGCAGGAAGACACAGTTCTAGACAGGAAGGTGAGAACGATGCATAGGGGAGATGTTGAGTACCTTAGAGTTGGGCTCAAGGTTCAAAGCCGAGTAGTGAAAAATGGATAGAGATTGGACAAGTGAGACAATTGTACCCTCACTTAGTCGATGCTTGAAAACCAACTTTTGGTGGTCCAACAGCTTTTTCAGTGGGAAGGTCGTGATCCAAATTGGATCCATGAAAATTACCAGAGTTCTATGATTGTATCAAATTATGACAGACTTCAAAATCTTGTGAACAATGAGCTATCAGAAAGGACCTCTGGACAGTGGCAGTTTATAGCTAGCATGGAACGACGAGGACCTCGGTCAATGTGCGCTAACTGAGGCCTATGGAGACCGCACAGTGGCGTAAACTAGCAATTAGGAAGCTCAGATCAGAAAATGGAGGCCATTTCGAATGCACGATTAGCGCTAAGTGCTAAGCGCTAATCATGCATCGCTGGGCAAAACCCCTCGAGAAGGAAAAGCCCCAAGCGCTCGATCACAAGGGGAGCCAAGAAATCATGGGAAAAGCACTAAAACAGAAGGTGGGTCCCTCGCTCCAAAACCGGCAAAATATCTAAGGCGTTTTGGGCAGTAAGCGGGTTTGTCAAAGGACCTAGCGATTCCATACGTTGGATGACGCGTGTCTAGTGGATGAGAGAGAAAAGTGCTCTAATCACAGGCTAACATTCGAGCAATTCAAACATGCGATAAGAGCGATAACCGTGGGACCTGGAGGCCTCAGATCTAACAGCGGAGATTGTGCCTGAGGGGAAACCGGATTCGAAGGGAGAAATAAGCCATGGCATATAAGGGTTTGAAGTCCGATTTGACCGCTGACCTAACAGATGAATTATTTCACAAAGTAGCCAAAATACCGAACCGTTTGAGGAAGAGCTGGCACTCAATTCGTGAAGGGACAAGTGGCCACCTACCTGTGAAACGTTACATAGTGGCGATGACAAAGAGGCAGGGAATTCCAAGTGGACAGTAGCAGGCGGTCCGAAGAGATGGGAGAGGAAGCAAACAGTCATCAGACAAATTAGCTTTAAGCCATGAACAGATAGATAACAGAGACAGTGAGAAAGAGAGAAGAAGGAAACAATGAGACAGAAGAGACAGAAAGTAGAGAACAGAGAGTCAAGTTGACCTGCAAAGTTAAGGCATCATCGAGCAGATAGAACCAGGCTTGAGAGGTTCAAGCAATCCCTGTGAGGATATCTGTCAAGAACTGAGTACGAAATTGAACTCATCCCATCAAGACTAGTTGAGGTCGAGACTTGGTAAGGGGGAGTCTATGCACTCTAGTGACTTGGAGAATCCAAGAACCACCCTACCAAGCATCATCTATTCCAGGAGACTCAAATTGAGCTCCTCATTGTAAAAACTTTGCTTAAAGACACAATAAAGAAGGCCACCAATGAAAGTTGGACCGAAGACGTAGCCCAGGAAGATTGGGTGAACTCCTTATTCAATTGTTGTGTTTTGTATTTGCTTGTTTTTTTTTCTCTTATTGTTTTCCAGTGTCTGTGTATTTTGAAATATTATCAATCCATTGTCTAAGATAACATAGACACACACCAGCACATGAGTTTGTAATACCTTCATTAATTAGTTAACTGAGATCACTCACAAGTGATTTTCAGATCAAGTGGTATCAGAGCTCTACGTTGTTAAGGTTAGACAAGCTTGTGCTGGATTTAGCTGTTGAATGCTAAATAGATCAAAGCTCAAATTGGGAAAAGGAGAGTTGGTCAAAACTAATCCTGAAAGTGGAAGAGTCTATCCTCAGAAGGCAATGTCATAAGAAGGTTTTGTGGGGCCAGACACTCAATTCATAGATAGTTTCCTAGCCATAAGGTCCATGGTAGAGGAAATGTATAAGGACTTTAGAAAACACAAGGATGAAGATTCATTAAGCTCCAAACAAGATAAAGGAGAAGATAAGTCTCTCCTCCATGACCACTCAAAAGGCAAAGGGAAAGAAGAAAGCTTTCTCACAACTCCTAATAGCCCTAAACATTAAAAGAAGACATCCTTGATTAAACTAGATGTTAAATTTGATTTACCAATATATGATGGAGATTTGAATGCAGAAACGTTGGACAATTGGATTAGACAAATGGATATTTATTGCAGAATGCAGAGTATTGATTCAAACAAGAGCAAGATTCAGCTGGCAAGCCTACACCTTGGAGGCACTACCTTGGTTTGGTGGGAAGGCAGGACCCAAGCTGACATGAAGAGACATGGTAAGACTATTTTTGTCTAGAGTGAATTTGTTTCTGCAATCAAAAAGCAGTTCTATCCATTGGCCTATATGAAGCAAGCCATGATGAGCTGACAAAATCTTCGACAATTGAAAGGGTAGAGTGTACAAGGTTACACCCAAGAATTTAGGAAGAGAGTATTGATTCTAGGAATCTCTTTAGACTCACCTGAGACTTTGCTGAAGTACATCGGTGGTCTACACAGCTACATGAGTCACACTATCCTCATTTTTAATCCCACTATTATAGATGAGGTATCCGTTCAAACTACTCATCTAGAAGCTAGAGGAAAGAATGGAAATCCAGAAGTTGGGGGATCACCCCAACCCACTGCAAGAAAGAATAAGGAGAAAAGAAAACATAAATGGAAAGCAAGGAAGGCCAACACTACACAGAAAAGCAAGGCTTCATGCACTCACTTTAAGAAGGATGGGCATGATGATAAGCACTGTTGGATTCTGCATCTGGAGCTAAGACCAAAGAAGTTCAAGGGCAAAAAGAAGAAGATTGTTGCAGCTATTCAGAAAGATTTTGGGTCGGACTCAGCAGATGAAAAAAATATTGCAGCCACAAGTATAAAAGATAAGAATTTTGAAGCATCTACTAGTAATGCTGCAAAATCTACTATTGATGAAGAAAATGAGAGAAAAAGACATGAGCTTTTCCATATTTGAGTTATTTCCAAACATCAAAAGATTGATACTTTGTTTCATAGTGGGTCACAAGTAAATTTAATTTCTGAAGCAATTGTAAAGAAGTTGGGATTGTCAACTACACCTCACAAGAAACCATACCCATTAAGATGGTTGAATGATAAAGCACAACTACAAGTGACTAGACAGTGCAAACTCAAGTTTTCTTTTGGGTCGGCATTTGTAGATGAGGTTGAGTTAGACATAATTCCTTTGGATATATGTGGAATTGTTTTAGGAAGTCCTTACTTGTATGATAGAAAATATTTTCTATAGAGCTGAGAACAAGTATCTACTCGTTAAAGATGGAATCAAATACTTTGTAAGAGCTCATAAGCTTAAGAATAATTATACTCTCATAAACTCAGGGCAGATGAAACGAATGATAAATTCATGCAAACAATTCTTATTGATGGCTGTAAAGGAAAAGAAACCTGATAAAACCAATGTATTTGAGGGTTTTGATGCTAAACAGCAAGCTGATTTAGAAAAAGTTGTTTCAGAGTATGATATCTTGTTTTAAGAACCTAAAGATCTGCCACCCAAAAAGGAGATAATGCACGAAATTAATTTGCAACAAGATGCTCCATTGCCTAACATTGGAATGTACAGGTTATCCGCTTTAGAGAACGCAGAAATCTAGAAGCAGGTGCAGGAGTTGCTCGAGAATGGGTTCATCAAACCTAGCACATCACCATGTGGGTCACCAATTATTTTGGTGAGAAAGAAAGATGGCTCATGGAGAATGTGCATTGATTACCGAGCACTGAATAAGATAACAATGAAAAATCGTTATCCCCTTCCTCGCATAGATGATCTTTTGGATCAATTGAAAGACATTGTTTATTTTTCCAAGTTAGACTTGCATAGTGGATATCATCAGGTTAGAGTTGCAGAACAAGATGCATGGAAGACTGCTTTCAAGACAAAGCAGGGATTGTATGAGTGGCTGGTTATGCCTTTTGGCTTAACTAATGCTCCTGCTACTTTCATGAGATTAATGAATGATGTAATCAGACCTTTTATTGATGATTTTGTTATTTTGTATATGGATGACATTCTGATATTTAGCAAAACATGGGAAGAACATTTAAAGCATGTTAAGCAGACACTAGATGTTTTGAAAAGAGAAAAACTTTATGTTAAACTCTCAAAATGTGAATTTGGCAAAACATCTTTGAATTATTTGGGACATATAGTAGGGGTGGTGAATTGAAGATAGATCTCTCTAAGGTGGCAGTCATTGTAAACTGGGCTAAACCCAAATATGTTATGGAATTTAGGAGCTTCTTAGGAGCAGCACAATATTGGAAAAAGTTCATTTCTAACTTTTCCTTAATTGTAGCTCTCTTACATGCTTTAACAGGATTGAACAAGGTGTTTCAATGGGGAGGCAAACAACAGAAAGCCTTCGACACCTTGAAAGAAAAGATCAATACAGCACCAGTACTAGCATTACCTAATCTTCAAAGACCATTTGAGATCCAAACAGATGCCAGTGACTATGACATGGGAGCAGTGTTGACACAGCACGGTAAACCCATATGTTATCATTCCGAGACATTTAATTCTGCAATAGCTAACTATCCTACATATGATAAAGAATTGTATGCATTAGTACAGAGTGTGAAAAAGTGGAAACATTACTTAATTGGCAAAGAGACAGTAATACATATTGATCATCAACCACTTCAATATCTACACTCCCAAACTAAGTTGCAGCAATCAAGACACTATAGATGGATGGGTTTTCTACAACAGTTTCATTTCGTCATTAGATATAAAAAGGGCATACACAATAAAGTTGCAGATATGTTATCTAGACCCATTATAAATGCATCTACTATACTTAAGCATAATTATGTGTTACATGAGAGCTACATTGAACAATATGTTCAAGATATAGATTTCAAAGATGTATATGCAACTTTAAGTCAAGGCAAACGAGTAGAAGAACTGGACTATCATGTAAAGGACCGACTCCTATATCATTATGGGAAGCTATGCATTCCAAAAACTGAAAGAGTGAAGATAATTTGAGAAGCACACACTTCTCTAATATCAGGTCACTTTGGGGTAAGTAAAACAGTTGCACAGCTGCAAAGATTTTTTTATTGGCCAAAAATGAACGAGACAGTTTCTAGATATGTAAGAGGGTGTACTATGTGTGCTAAAAGCAAGCCCAGCGATAGAAAACTAGGCTTGTACACTCCATTACCAGTTCCTTCTCACCCTTGGGAAAGTGTTTCCATGGACTTTTTTGGAGGACTGCCTAAATCTAGGAAAGTTCATAACTATCTGTATGTTTTTTTGGATAGGTTCAGCAAAATGTGTATTTTGATACCTTGTAATAAAAAGATTACAGCTGAACAAAATGCAAAATTGTTCTTTCAACATGTATGGGTTCATTTTGGATACCCACTTCCATTGTATCTAAGGGAAGCCAAGAAACCGTGGGAAAAGCGCTAAAATCGAAGGCCGGTCCCGCGCTCCAAAATCGGTGGAATATCAAGGTGTTTCGGGCGGTAAGCAGGTTTGTCAGAGGACCCAGCGATTCCCTACATTGGATGACGCGTGTCCAGCAGATGAGAGAGAAAAATGCTCTCATCGTAGGCTAACGTTCGAGCAAATCAACCGCGCGATAAGAGTGATAACCATGGGATCAGGAGGTCCAGATCTAATGGCGGAGATTGCACCTGATGGGAAACCGAATCCTAAGGGAGAAATAAGCCACGATATATAAGGGTTTGAAGTCCGATTTTACCGCGGACCTGGCGGATGAATCATTCCATAGAGTAACCTAAATACCGAACCGTTTGAGGAAGAGCTGGCACTCAGTTCATGAAGGGACAAGTGGCCACCTCCCTGTGAAACGTTACACAGTGGCAATGATGCAGAGGTAGGGAATTCCAAGCAGACAACAACAGGTGATCTAAAGAGACGAAAGAGGAAGTGAACAGTCATGAGACAGATTGGCTTTAAGCCATGAACAGATAGAGAATAGAGACAGTGAGAAAGAGAGGAGAAGGAGACAGTGAGATAGAAGAGACAGAAAGCAGAGAATAGAGAGTCGAGCTGACCTGTAGAGTTAAGGCAGCATTGAGCAGACAGAACCTGGCTTGCGAGGTTCAAGCAATCCCTATGAGGATATCTGTCGGGAACTGATTACCAAATTGGACTCATCCCATCAAGACCAGTTGAGGTCGAGACTTGGTAAGGGGGAGTCTGTGCACTCTAATGGGTTGGGGAATCCAAGAACCACCCTACCAAGTATTATCTGTTCTAGGAGACTCAAATTGAGCTCCTCATAGTAAAAACTCTGCTTAAAGACACAATAAAGAAGGCCACCACTGAAAACTAGACCAGAGACATAGCCTAGGAGGATTGGGTGAACTCCTTATTAAATTGTTGTGTTTTTCATTTTCTTGTTGTGTTTTCTCTTACTATTTTCCAGTGTCTGTGTATTTTGCAATCTTATTGATCCGTTGCCTAAGATAACATAGACACACACCACCACATGAGTCTATAATACCTTCATTAATTAATTAACTGAGATCACTCACAAGTGATTTTCAGATTAGAAATTGATATCGTTAGTCTGCAAGATGAAAAACCAACAGTTTTCTTTAGTCCTAGCTCAAATATGATAGATGAAATAGTGCCTCCTTTCTATGTAACTCTTAAGACAAATGATTCCATGTTATATAATTGTACGTTTGATTCTGGAGCATCACATAACCTCATGCCAAAAACCATCATGGACGATTTGAAACTTGAAATAACTAGATCCTATCATGACTTCTACACCTTTGACTCTAAAATGGTGCCCTGCTTAGGATTGATTAAGGATTTAGTAGTCACCCTTGCCCAAATTCCAGTGAAAAGTGTAGTGCTTGATATATTTGTCATAGATATCCCTCCCAAATTTGGAATGCTCCTTTCAAGGTCTTGTTGTGCCAAATTAGGGGGAACTCTTCAGATGGATATGTATTATGCCATTATTCCAATTTATGGGGGAGAACGACTAAAGTTATATAGAGAGGTAAGATTTGTGCACACTATTTGGAAAACAGACCAGCCAAGGAACCATCCCATTTATGCAATTGATATGGATTTTGGTTGCTTTCGACTCTCTTCAAACCAAATACATGAAACTCAAGTTAAAATAGAAGATGTAATTGAAAGTCCTGTACCAAATCAAACTGATGTATGGAAACTATTTTTTTATGGTTCTTGTACAAAAGATGGAGCAGGAGCTGGGGTAGTTTTAATTTTCACTAGAAAAATAAAATATCACCCAATCATGCAAAATCGACTTCGAAGTTACAAATAATGTGGCCGAATATGAAGCTTTCCTTTTAGGACTACAATTAGCCAAAAGCTTAAATGTTTAAATCACTTATTTTTAAACAAGTGAGAAATATTTGCCAAACTAAGCATCCTAGACTTAGGTCTTATCGAAATGTATTTTGGGATTCAGTCGAAAACTTCTTTGATGCTTTTAATTTGACTTATATTCCAAGAAATCAGAATATTCATGCAGATGCCTTAGCTGTTTATGCATGTTCATTTAAAATTCCTGATCAAACCAATGTACTCTATCAAATACAAGTCAAGTACAGACCATCCTTCCGAGACAATATAAAACACTGGCAGATATTTGAAGATGATGAACATTTGAAATCTTTTCCGCAAGTTATAGATGAATTTTCAGTTCTAAAAATTGATGAAGATAAAACAAAATAAATGAAAATACAAATGAAAATGATACTTCAGATTTCAATTCAAAAATTGTTGATCGTGACATTATTCAATTGTCTAACAATTTTATTCCCAAAAGCATCATTCCTTTAGAAAAATTGTTTGATCAAAATGATGTCCTCCAAAAGCCTCAGTCCATTTCTTCACAACATGACATAGAAGAAATTAACATTGGAACAAATGATGATATTAAAAACATCAAAATATGTGCATCTCTAGACCCTGAGATTAAAGTTTAATATCTTAAGTTACTTCAAAATTATAAGGATGTTTTTGCATGGTCCTATGCTGATCTAAAAACCTATGATACTTCATTAATACAGCATAAGATTCCTTTAAATCTAGAAGTAGTTCCTTATCAACAGAAACTTAGGAGGATCAATCTAGCTCATCTAGCAACTATAGAAAAGGAAATTAAGAAAATGCTAGATGCCCAGATCATCCTCCCGCTTAGATATTCTAATTGGGTTGCAAATTTAGTTCTTGCTAGAATGAAGAATGGAGAAATTAGACTCTGTGTGGACTTTAGAAATTTGAACAAAGCATCATTAAAGGATAACTATCCTTTTCCCAAAATGGATCAGTTACTTCAAATGGTTTCAGGAGCACAAATACTTTCTATGCTTGATGGTTTTTCAGGCTATAATCAGGTAAATGTTGATTCAACAGACAGAGAGAATACAACCTTTACCACACCCTAGGGTACATTCATGTATGCTAGAATGCCATTTGGCTTAACCAATGTTAGAGCAACATTTCAGAGAGCTGTGGATGTAGCTTTTGTGGGTGAGGTAAATAAATGTTTGGTCATTTATCTTGATGATATAGTTGTTTTTTCTAAATCTGATCAGAAACATCTAAAGCACTTAATGAAGGTTTTTGACAAGTGTAGAAAATTCAGAATATCATTGAATCCTAAAAGTCTTTGTTTGCTATCAAAGAAGGAAAATTGGTGTGCCATATAATTTCAAAAGAAGGAGTAGTGATTGATCCCAAGCGTGTGTCTGCCATTGAAACACTGACTTTACCTAAAAACAAGAAGGACGATCAAGCTTTTCTAGGCAAGATTAATTTTTTAAGGAGATTCATCCCAAATTATGCTGAGATTGTAAAAGATATAATTTACATGCTCCGAAAATATCATGAAGTTAAATGGAGTGTCTCTTCTAGGTATGCATTTGATCAGATCAAGAAAGCTATCTCAGTAAGGTTATGAGATATGTCAAGTTTAAGTATGACATAATTGAGAAGAAAGACTATGCCCTTATTCAAGACCTAAAATCATTCAGGATGTATGTCCTACATTCTCCTATTATTTCTTATGTTCCTAACAGTGCTGTGAAAATCTTTTTAACTCAACCAGACACTGATGGAAAGAGAGGTAGATGGATCACTAAAATACTGGAGTTTGATCTAACTATCAAAACTACAAAGCTAGTAAAAGGCCAAGGATTAGCTAAGCTTCTAGCTTAATCCAACTATAAAGTGCTTGGAATCAATTCTATTTTAGAAATACAAGGGAAGAATCCACAAGAAACTTCTGAAACTTTAGATAAGAAGAATACACAAGAACCTTTTGTCCTTCCAGAAGGGGAGAATCCACAAGAACCTTCCCTTCATCCTGAAGAGGAGAATCCACAAGAACCTTCCCTTCATCCTGAAGAGGAGAATCCACAAGAACCTTCCCTTCATCCTGAAGAGGAGAATCCACAAGAACCTTCCCTTCATCCTGAAGAGGAGAATCCATAAGAACCTTTATCTTTAGATTAGATCCACCCTTTATACATTGATGACAAATTTATGTTGTCAGATTGGTACCAATATGTTGTAAATTTCTTGATCCATTTTGAATGTCCAGCATCATTCTCCAAAAGCCAGTGTAAAACTCTCAAACTAAAGCAGTCAAGTACTATATCATAAATGCAAATTTGTACTAGAAAGACCCACTAAATATTTTGTTATTATGTTTAATAGAATCAGAAACTGAAGGACTCATTGACCAGTTTCATACAGGATTTTGTGGAGGACATTATGCTTGGAGAGAAAGAGCATATAAAATATTAAGGAGAGGATTTTATTGGCCAACATTGTTCTTACAAGTATGTATTGGCATTATGATACATGTATTGTCCTTAATGGCAACTCACTCAGATGAAAGTTCACAGTGCAGCAGGTCAACAGCAAAGGATTACAAATCAGACTCCAACGAATGAAGAAAGAGAGGTATGCACTAGTTCACTTTGTCCAAAGCATGTATACACGCAGTTTAATAGAACAAAAGTATTGTATAACGTATACATGCACTTTCACATGAGGAAAAGCGCATACAAGTTGGAAAACCAAGTTTTTGTTCCAAGGTATTTGATCCAGGGTGTTTTGGTCCAAGTTATTGAGAAAGGCCTGAGAGTATATAAGGAGGAGAAGATCATTAGGCCAAGGTGTGTAAGAAATGAGATTCTAAGGAATATTTCTATCTAAAGTATATATTATGTTGTAGGGTTATATTTGGGACAGGATCTGAAATATTCATGTGCACCTTGAGTTCAACATTGGATCAGGAATAATGAGACTTGAAATGACTTATTCTTGAATGATATGATATTGGTTGTGACCATATCTGATGTTTTGTGCCTATTATATTTGTTACCTATCATGATCTGGGTTTTTCTGAAGTCTGGAATTGCAGCAAAGTTCTGAGTCAAATTGCAGATTTGTACGCAGATTCGTCTCAGCCAAAGCGCGTGTAGACGCAGGTTCGACTCTTTCAAGTAGCGTATACAAAAGAAAATATTATGTTCAGATTTGACTGATCTATCTAATCAAATTTTGTTGTTTTACTATTGTTTGTCAACGAAGTCCTCTTAGACCTGAACGTAGAACTGTTGTATAAGGAAATTGAGTCTGTTTAATTGATTGATTGAGAAGGAATGGTGATCCTTGTTGCTATCTATTTTGAACTCTATAATATGACAGTAGATCTTTAGAATGTCACTAATTGGTACAGTATGTGGTTCAAAAGTGTATGATTCAGTATCTTTAGAGATATACGAAGGTTGGGTTAAAGGAAGTAGCATATACACGCAGGTTGGGTTCAACCGAGTAGCGTATACACTCTAATGCATGATTTTGAGGTTACATCTGGTTTTGGATGATGATGCAGGGTTTTGGGTTCAACACAGTGTTCTGGTGTCAGTGATCTGATTGTTCAGTTTAACTAAATATTGGTTGATACATTTTAAGTTTAAAAGGCTTTAATGGGTCTAGTACGAAAATTTGATGAAACGTGGCCTTCAGCTTGTGGTGTTGTGATCCAGGAATATCCAGTCTAAAAATTCATGAAACGTGGTCCCTGGTGGAAGAGTGGAGTTTTCTGTAGGTTGGCACCTACGTACTAGTAAACATATTGGCTAGTACAAGAGCTAGGGGGTCGTAGCTCCCTTCCAGTAGAAGCTGGAAAACGAGAGAAGGTTGTAACCTTCTACTGGTAGAAGCCTGCATAATGGTATGAGTCTGCACCAATACAAGATTGTAAACATATTTTCTTATTGTTAAAAGAAGACAGAGACAACAACAACAGGTGGTTTTTACCCACATTGGGTTTCCACCTTAAATCTTGGTGTTCATGTGTGTTTCTTATGTGTGATATTTTATTCTGTTTTTACTGCACTGTCTAATAAGTCTTTGATATACTGGTTTAAGCTCAACACATGGTAAACTGTCTAAATCACAGTTCTTTGCATATACGCTAGTTTCTTTCAGCACAGTCGTGTGTACATGCTAGTTCACTTCACTAAAGTAGTGTATATAAATCTATTTGAGAAATAAAATTATTGATCTGATGATACTGATTCACCCCCCTCTCAGTATTATTTCCAACAATTGGTATCAGAGCAGGTCCTTCAGAAGAAGCTTGATCACTTGAAGGGAAATCCATCAACATGAATAATTAAGAAAGAATGGGATCCATCAAACTGCCAATCTTTGATGGAAGAAACTTTGTTTATTGGAAAATGAGAACCACCTCCTATCTACAATCGCTTGGAATGGATGTCTAGGAAATTGTGGAAGGAGGATATACATTTCCAACAGCAATTCCCACATATATGGCAAGTAAAAAGCAATATGAAACCAATGCCAAAGTTGTCAATACTTTATTGGGAAGTCTGTCACAATCAGAGTTTGTCAAAGTCATGCAGCTCAAATCAGCCAAAGAAATATGGGACAAAATCATTATGAGCTACGAAGGAGACTCTCAGGTAAAACGTGTTAAGCTTCAAACTCTCAGAATTCAGTATGAAACTCTTAAGATGCATGATGAAAACATAGCAGGTTACTTCCTACGTATTGATGAGGTTGTCAATTGTATGAAGAATCTGGGTGAAGAAATTAAGGAAGTTACCTTAGTTGAGAAAGTTTTGAGATCCTTGTCTACTAAATTTTAATCCAAAGTGTCTACCATAGAAGAAAAACAGGATCTGGAAAATACCACTATGACACAGCTTCACAGAATGTTAACTACCTTTGAGATGAGAAAATGAGGACCATTAGATATGAGAGAAGTCACATTCAAAGCTTCAGCAAAAGGAAAGAAAGAACACAATGAATCAAGACATATTTTAGAAGAAGAAGATGAGGTAAACTTTGTCAAAAAGCTTCAATGGGGTTCTGGAAGGTTTAGAGGTAAGTTACCCTTCAAATTCTTTTCTTGTGGTAGAGTTGGTCATTATGCTGCCAAATGTCCTCATAAAGATAAACTTGAAAAAGGAAAGGAATATGCAAAAGGGAATAGAAAACAAGTTGTGAATAAAAGGAGTTACTATACTCATGAAGATAGTGATGGTTTATCTAATAGTGATGAAGATGAAACTGGACAAGATTACAGACATCTCATGGCTTATGACAATGATAATTTTTGGGATGCTTTAGAAGAGGAAGACCTTCATGAAGAAATATCTAAACTAAAAATCCGTTTAGAAGAAAATAATATGATTATAGATACCTTGACATACCAACTTAATGAAAAATAAAAGCACAATGAAAAACTTGAATGTGAAATTGTGGGTCTAAGAAAGGATCTTGAGAAAACGAAATCTCTCAATCTTAGATTTGCTAAAGGATTAGAAACTTTAAATAAAATTATTAAATTTCAATGTTCTCCTCTGATAAAGATAGGTCTTGGATATACTGAAGAAGCATCTCAATCACAGAATTCGTCAACCTCCACCAAAAGCTATCTTGATGCTGCAAAGACCAGTGAACAGTATGACAATCGTCAGCAAAGGCATAAAGTAGATCACCAGGTAAATCAGACTCAATTTACTCCAAGGATAAATAGAAGCCTCAACCAACCTCAGGTAAATCATACTCAATTTGCTCCAAAGATGAATATCAATAAAAACTACAATCACCAGGTCAATAAAGTCAATAGTCGCAGGAACTTCTTTAATGGGCAATTTTTTTCATCTCATAATTTTGGACGCAAAGTTGTTCAATGTGTTGCTTACAAAACCATCATGACTAGAGAAGCAGGAAATCAATGGAATGTAACAAGGATCAAGAAAATTTCCTATAATAACTTTTCTCTTCTTGAAAATGAAATAGAATGCTCAATCTGTAACAACTTTGGTCATGAAAAATCTGAATGCAGGAGAAAATTTCGGAAAACATCTCAAAAGGAGAAAATTCCATTAAATCCCAAGATATGGAGAAGGAAAGAATCTCAAATAGAAATATGTGGTATAGCCTTGTATGCAAAAGGAAAAGAAAAGCAGTGGTACATCGATAGTGGATGCTCAAAACACATGACAGGTGACAAAAAAAACTTCACTCATATAATGCCTTAGAAAAGGAAAAGAATGTCTCATTTGGAAATGACACTCCTGCTATCATAAAAGGTAAAGGCTCTGTTTTCTTGAAGGAAAAGGTTAAAGTTGGAAATGTTATGTATGTAGACGGTTTAAATCATAACCTGTTGAGTGTCAGTCAAATTGTCATTAAGGAAATGAAGTGGTGTTTCGATCAAACGGATGTGCTATTCGTGAGCTTGATACAGGAGAGACTGTCATCAAAGGTACAAGAACTCCAAACAACTTATACATACTCAAAGGAGGACAACAATAGTGCTTTCTAAGCAAAAATGATGAAAACTGGTTGTGGCATAGAAGATTGGGGCATCTAAGCTTTTCTTAAATAAGAAAAACATGCAAATTAAAGGTTGTTCATGAACTTCTAGATATCAGCATCCCAGAAAATACAATATGCAAATCATGTCAAATCGGCAAGCAAACCAGAGTTCACTTCATGGAAAAAGAAGGGCCATCTAGTAAGCCTCCTGAACTTGTCCATACTGATTTATGTGGACCATCAAGGAAAAAGTAACCTCGTGGAGAAGAATAGTTTATTTTATTCATTGATGATTTTTCCAGAATGTGTTGGATAGGCCTTCTAAAGCATAAAGATGAATCTTTTCAAAAGCTCCAAGCCTTCAAAGCTTTGGTTGAAAATGAAGCATATCGAAAAATCAAATGCCTCAAATCTGATCGAGGAGGGGAATTTACCTCGGATGAATTCTTTGACTTTTGTGAACAACATGGAATAAAAAGACAATTCTCCACCACAAGGACTCCTCAGCAAAATGGTGTGGTAGAAATAATGAATAGAACAGTTCAACAAATGGCTCGAGCTATGCTAGATGAAACTGGAACTCCTGCAACCTTCTGGGGTGAAGCTGCATTCGTTGCTTTAACTATTCTCAACGAAGCAAATGTTCAGGTAAATAGCACTCAAACTCCACATGAACTTTGGTATGGTAAGACTCCTACTGTAAAATAAAATAAAGTATTTGGAAGCAAATTTTATATCAAAAGGACTGATGAAAAACTTGGTAAGTTTGAACCCAGAGCAGATGAAGGTATTTTCTTGGTTATTCTTCCAGAAGTAAAGGATTTAAATGTTATAATAAAAGACTTGGAAAAATTGTTGAAATCATTGATGTTGTAGTTGATGAAGCATGCAAAAATCCAAAACAGATAAAATCAACAGAAGATTAGGACAATGAAGAAGATGGGGATTATTTCCCCAAATCAAATCAAAATCATATTGAAGAAGAAAACAATGAAGCACCAGAAGAATAGATAATGGTAGAAGAAAAGACTTCATCCAAGTATGTTCAGAAAAATCATCTAGAAACTCAAATTTTAGGGGAAAAAGAGGCAGGTGTAAAGACAAGAAGAACTATTACAGGGACCTCAAGCTATCTAGCATTATTATCCTCCACTGAACCTCAAAATGTAAAAGAAGCATGCAAAGATGAATGTTGGGTCAAGGACATGGATGAAGAACTTGAGAAAATTGAAAAAAATGATACTTGGGAATTAGTTCCTAAACCTCATGATAAAAATATTATAGGAACTAAATGGATATCCAAAAACAAGATGAATGAAAATGGAGAAGTCATTAGAAAAAATGCCAGACTTGTTTGTAAAGGGTATGCTCAACAAGAAGGTTATATTTTGAAGAAACTTTTGCACCTGTTGCAAGACTTGAAGCCATAAGGATGTTTCTTGCTCTTTCTAGCTTTCAGAAATTCAAAGTATACCAAATGGATGTAAAATTAGCCTTCCTAAATGGAGATTTAGAAGAAGTTTATATTGAAGAGCCAGAATGATTCATTCTTGGAAATGATGCAAAACTTGTATGCAGACTCAAAAAGGCCCTCTATGGTCTGAAACAGACTCCAAGGACCTGGTATTACTGCCTTGACAAATATCTACACCAACAAGGTTTTACAAAAGCTTCAACAGATAGCAATATATATACAAAGATTGAAACTGATAAATTGCTAATTATTATTGTTTATGTTGATGATATCATTTTTGGTAGCAATAAAGAATCCATGAGTCAGAATTTTGCTTCAGTAATGCAGAAATAATTTGAAATGTCCTTGCTTGGTGAACTTACCTATTTTCTCAATCTACAAGTTCAACAAAATAAAGATGGTATTTTTCTTTCACAAACCAAATATCTCAAACAGATCTTGAAAAGGTACAGAATGGAAGATTCTAAACCTGTATATACCCCAATGGTAACAGGATGCAATCTCAGCTCAAATGATGAATCAGTAATAGTACATCAACCAACTTACAAATCCATGATTGGCAGTCTACTTTATCTAACAGGTACCCATCCTGACATCATGCATGCAGTAGGAATAGTTGGAAGATTCCAAGCAAATCTAAAGGAATCACACCTTCAAGCAATCAAAAAAAAATTCAAATATCTTCAAGGAACTCAGGACTTTGGTTTATGGAATCCTAGAGATGCAGATCTTACTCTTCATGCATATACAAATGCAGATTGGGAAGGAAGTGTTGATGACAGAAAAAGCACAAGTGGTGGTGCATTCTATATGGGTTCCAGGTTAGTGTCTTGGTTCAGCAAGAAACAAAGTTCAATAGATTTATCCACAGCTGAAGCAGAATATGTGGTTGTTGCATCTTGTTGCACACAACTACTTTGGATGATGCAAACTTTGCAAGACATTCAGATCACATATATTCCACCCATATCCATTCTATGTGATAATACAAGTGCCATTAGTATTTCAAAGAATCCAATCATGCATTCCAAGACCAAGCACATACCCATCAAATACCATTTTCTACGTGAACAAGTGCTTGAACAAAAGGTCAAATTGGAGTATGTTCCCTTCAAAGAACAGGTTGTTGATATATTCACTATATCACCACCCAGAGAAACATTTGAATATCTTAGATAAAAGTTGGGAGTAGTTGCTGCATTATCCTATTGTTAAATCTAATTTTTCAAAGAAAGGTTATTATACATGTGTTTCATTAAGTATAGTTGCATACACATGCAGGTTTCTATGGGTCAAGGAGCGTATATGTTTTTCAAACAAAAATATAGTGGGGCAGACTATGATATGGGTTCTTTTTCTGAGGTTGATGACTACAGTTTATTGATATGCTATGTTCATTAATTTTTATCTAACTAACAAAGATGTCTTGATCATTGACTTGTTAACAATGCACAAGTAGCACAGGTTCAGGGGGAGCATTAGCCTTCACTCGCATTCTGTATTGTTGGCATTATGGTTGTTGATTCCAACTATGGCTTCAGATATTTATACTTTTTGTTGCTTAAGTCATTTAAAAGTCTAGGTTGTGATATGTCTTCCCATACATTTGAATGAGTCCTATTGGACAAATGATGTAATTTTCATCCCCACTTTGCATGGGATGGATGATGTAATTATATTTCTATCATGTATAAACAATTTGTTATATCCCCACTTGTGTGGGAGAAGGATGTATATATGCGTCATTGGTGATAGGAAGGTCATACTCACATAGTTGAGTTATAGATTCATGTTATTCTTTTGGAAAATATGTTTGCAGACTCTGCTTATGCTTAGGGGGATCACGGATGGTTTCAATGCATCTCAGCATGTACAAAGGGGAGCTCAATCATAGAATTCAGCATGTACTCAGGGGGAGCATGAACAGCACAGGGGAGAGAATAACTTGGTTTGACCTTTTCCCTTGATGTCAAAGGGGGAGAGTGTCTTAGTGTGTTGTTTCCATCAAGTCCAAAGGAGGAGATTGTTGGCATTATGATACAGTTATTATCCTTGATGGCAACTCACTCAGATGAAAATTCACAGTACAGTAGGTCAACAACAAAGGATTACAGATCAAACTCCAAAGGATGAAGAAAGAGAGGTATACGCTGGTTCACTTTGTCAGGCGCATATACACGCAATTTGACAGAACAAAAGTAGCATATAATGTATACACACACTTTCACGGGAGGAAAAGTGTGTACATGTTGGAAAACTAAGTTTTTGGTCTAAGGTATTTGATCCAAGGTGTTTTGGTCCAAGGTGTTGAGAAAGGCCTAAGAGTATATAAGGAGGAGAAGATCATTAGGCCAAGGTGTGCAAGCAATGAGATTCTAAGGAATACTTCTATCTAAAGTATATATTATGTTACAGGGTTATGTTTGCAACTGGATCTGAAATATTCATGTGCACCTTGAGTTCAACATTGGATTAGGAATCATGAGACTTGAAATGACTTATTCTTGAATAATCTGATATTGGTTGTGACCAAATCTAATGTTTTGCACCTATTCTATTTGTTATCTATCATGATCTGGGTTTGTTTGAAGTCTGGAATTGCAGCAAAGTTTTAATTCAAATTTGCAAATCTGTACGCAGGTTCATCTCAGCCAAAGCGCGTGTACATGTAGGTTCAACTCTTCCAAGTAGCGTATACAAAAGAAAAGCTTATGTTCAGATCTGACTTATCTATATGATCAAATTTTGTTGTTTTATTGTTGTCTCTCAATGAAGTCTTCTTAGACCTGAACGTAAAATTGTTGTATAAGGAAATTGAATCTGTTTGAATGATTGATTGAGAAGGAAGGGTGATCCTTGTTGATATCTATTTTGAACTCTGAAATATGACAGTAGATCTTCAGAATGTCACTAATTGGTACAGTCTGTGGTTTAGAAGTGTATGATTCAGTATCTTTAGAGAGATATGCAGGTTGGGTTAAAGGAAGTAGCGTATACACGCAGATTGGGTTCAACCAAGTAGCGTATACACTCTAATGCATGATTTTTGAGGTTACAGGCAGTTCTGGATGATGATGCAAGGTTATGGGTTCAACACAGTGTTCTGGTGTCAGTGATTTAATTGTTCAGATTAACTAAATATTGGTTGATGCAGTTTAATTTTAAAAGGCTTTGATGGGTCCAATATGAAAATTTGATGAAACATGGCCTTCAGCTTGTGATATTGTGATCCAGGAGTATCCATTCTGAAAATTCATGAAACGTGGTCCCTGGTGGAAGAGTGGAGTTTTCTGTAGGCTAGCACCTACATACTAGTAAACATATTGGCTAGTACAAGAGCTAGGGGTTGTAGCTCCCTTCTAGTAGAAGCTAGAAAATGATACAAGGTTGTAACCTTCTGCAGGTAGAAGCCTGCGTACTGGTAAAAGTCTGCACCAATACAAGATTGTAAATAGATTTTCTTATTATTAAAAAAGACAGAGACAACAGCAGCAGGTGGTTTTTACCTACATTGGGTTTCCACCTTAAATCTTGGTGTTCATGTGTTTTTCTTATGTGTGATGCTTTATTATACTTTTACTGCACTATCTAATAAATCTCTGATATACTGATTTAAGCTCAACACATGATAAATTGTCTAAATCACAAGTTCTCTGCATATACATTGGTTTCTTTAAGCACAGTCGCATGTACATGCTAGTTCACTTCACTGAAGTGGTGTATATAAATCTATTTGGAAAACAAAATTATTGATCTATAATACTCATTCACCCCCCTTTCAGTATTATTTCCAACAGTAGGAGCAAAGGTTAGAGGTTGTGTTCCTTGTCAAATGTTTACTGGTAAGCAAAAATTAGCAGCTCTTCCATTGGTTCCATCAATAGTCTTAGAACCTTTTCTTCAATGTGGATTAGATTTTGTTGGAGAGATTCATCCCACTTCAAGTAATCAGCATACATGGAGCCTTACTGCAATGAACTACTTCACTAAATGGGTCGAAGCAATTCCAATGAGAAATGCTATGGATTCAATGGTAATCAAATTTATTAAAGAGAACATCTTATCTAGATTTGGTTTCCCAACTCAAATTGTCACTGATAATGTAGCAACCTTTTCTAGTGTTAAAATGATTGAGTTTTTCCAGAAATATCATATTATGTTACATCATTCAACTCCATATCACCCACAAGGTAATGGCCTTGCAGAATCCTCAAATAAAAGTCTGGTAAAGGTAATAAAAAAAGACTCTAGCAAATCATAAAAAGCGCTGGGACTCTCATTTAATTTATGCAGTATAGGCAAACATAATTAATCCAAAGAGATCTACTAGAAAATCTCCTTTCCAAATAGTTTATGGAAAATATGCAATCTTCCCTACCAATTTGGCCTTCCCTGTTTTAAATTCTTGTAGGATTCAACAGATGAAGCTGATGATTTTTCAAGGAGAATAAATCAGATTATTGAACTAAATGAAAACAGAGATAAATTTTAATACAAACTGAAAAAAGTATCAGAATAAGATAAAGAGATTTTTTGACAGAAGATCCAAGGAAAGGGACTTCAAGGAAGGTGATCTAGTTCTAAGATGGGATTCCAGGAGAGAAGAAAAGGGAAAACATGGCAAGTTTGACAACCTATGGTTTGGACCTTTAGCAATTGCTGAAGTGAAGGGAAACAACACTTTTGTGCTACAAAATCTTGAGGGGCTATATTCCACTTATCCTGTAAATGGAAAGTTTATCAAACATTACATTCAGTACTGAGAAGTTGAGGTAGATTTCATTACTACCATTGTAAAAATTCTGGTTTCTTTTACTTTTCAAGTTGTCGGTGTATTTTTTTATAGCAAAAGACTCCATAGCCCGAGGAAAAAGCACATGGATCTGCAGATTCTATGAATTCTACAGGAAAAATCAGTCCCCAAATGAAGCCAATGTTGTAGCATTTTTTAGTTTTGATAAGTTAAAATAATTTAGTCCAAAAAAATGAAAATATTTTTCAAAAAATGTTAAGTTAGGATATGGACAAAAAGAATATTGAATAAAAATGTTAGGAAATATTTTGATAAATATGTCCATATCAAAGAAAATGTTAGAATAGATGCCCTAAAAAATGAAGGCAAATAAATGTTAGGTTAGAGAGAAAATCAAAAAGCAAAAGACAGATCATAAAAGTGTACAAGTCTAAGTGCCACTACTTTTTACTTTATTATGCAAAATAATAGTTGTGTACAGCTTGTCATAAATGCCACAACCCATGATAGTCAAATAGTTTAATCTTGACTAGTTCATGCTTTAAATTTCATGTTTATAGTTAGAGAATTAAGATCGAGCCAAACTATTTAATCTTGGCAGCTCAGTAGTTAGGTAGAGAATAATAAGGAGCTCATCAGTTTAATATGAGCCCTTGGATGTTATAAGGTTAGAATTAGATAGTTTTCTTTTCAAAAGAAAAAGGAAAGAAAATGGTCTACTAGCCTAAATGCACCCAATTAAGTGAAGAAAAAATGTTAGAATAAGTAAAGGGTAGGCAGAAAAAAGGTTGCAGAATTACACAGTTGATTGAAGCATAAGATCATTTATCATGCTTAATCCAATGTTTTAGTGTGCAGGAGCAGTTATGAAAGTTGAAAAGATGTTCACTAGCTGTTTTTATTAACTTCCCCTCATTTCATTTCATCCCCCACTACATACTTACTAATTTCCTCATTATCCCATCGTTTTCTAAGAAAATACCCTTTCCCTTCATTTTCACCTTTGCCCCTTGGTTTCACACATTTTCCTAGCAAATTACCCTCCAAACTCATTCTTCTACCCAAAAACCAATTTTCCCTAGTGTGAAACCCTTTCCCCTTAAAAAAATCACTTTCCCCTTATTAATTTCCTAAATATCCATAAAAACCCCATAAAACCCCTTATCCTAACTTTTATACCCCCCTCCGCTTTGTTTAATAAAACTCCGTCATTCATATTTTTCCCGACAAAGCCCTTTTAACTCATAAAACCCTTTAGCCTAAGTTTTTATCCCCCCCTCCGCCTTATTTAACTTTCACTTTGCCATATGCCTAAAAAACCCATAAAGGCCCTTTAGCGTAAGTTTTATTAAACCCCGCATTACTTAACAAAACTCCGCAAATTCACTTTTCCTGATATAAGACCTTTTAACCCACCCTTGGTGCGGTTAAACAAACCCCGCTACATTTTAACCCTTATTCCACTATATTGAACCTGCACATTATACTTTTAAACCCGCTCTATTCATTAAATTTAATTATAGTTAAGTGTAATTAATCCCCTGGGTCCCGCTAATCTCTGCCTGATTCACCTCCGTGCAACTTCACCGCGCAATAGCCATTAAATCTTTCACCCCCAGATCTAACGGCACGCATCCATATCGTGTGCTCCCAATGTCCGACCTTTACCAGCCCGAGAACAGGCGAGATTCGTGGTTTTTCTCGGGCCCCTTTTGGCTATGCGACAGTCTCATGTTAACTCGCGTTCCCTCGAGAAAATACCACCCGACTGTCAAAAGCGATGTGATGTGTGATAAAACCGCCTCCCCACGTACGATGAAACCACTCACTGTTCACATTATGAATTTCTGTGCCAAAGTTAAAGTTTCCCATTTAAACGCCAAAGACACTTATTTTCGCTCTTTCACCCGTTTACACAGTGAAACCCGCCTAACCCTTCCTGTGCCACCCTGAACCTATGCAACCTAATTTGACCTCCAATTACCATCCAAACACTACCAGGACTCCATCCATAGACCTCACAGCTCAAATAAAGGCATTCATCACCTCCCTGTCAGCCTATGTTTTTCTTAACAATTGTTTTATTTTGCAGGTGATTAGAAGACGACCAGAAGTTTGGATAAACAGTTTGATACTAATCTAAAAACCTGTTTTCTCTAATATTTACAAGGAAATCCATTCAAAAGCCTTTATTCAGAAGAAAAATACAATTATCACAGAGCAGAAGGAAATAATTTACAGAGTCATAGTTAAAACAAAAAAGAAATCAGTTACACAAAGACAGTAAATGTTAAAACAGAGGAGGAAGATAAAGCATACAGCTAAAAGACAAACAGATGAAATATACAAGAAGATGATCAAAATCCAACTACCAAATGCTGAGACCTGTGAAAAACTAAATGATTTACTATTGAAATACATAGTAAAAACTTGAAATGTATAGTAAAAGTAGAAAGCACAATAAAAGGATATTGACAGGTCAACAAGGTCAAAGAGTATAAGATGAAAGTCTATCAGATGAAAGTTCATAAGTAAATATGACATCTAGCAGGTAATCGAATAGCATTCAGTGTTTGGAGGAACAGTCAGCCAGCTTCAACATTTTTCAATTTTTTCACTGATAGTCGCCAACAGCACAACATCAAAATAGTGCCAGATCAACTAGCACTCTTTATTTTGATTTCATAAATAATCTATTTTTGTAAATACAGTTTAGGATATTTTCTTAGTTCTACTGTTGTATAAATAACTCTCTTCACAAGTTATTAAGGGTTGCACTCTTGAAGAAAGGTTGACCCTTGAAGAAGAGTGGCACCTTTGAAGAAAGGTTGCACCTTTCATGAAGCATTTCTAAACATTTGATGTGCTTGAATTTTCTGGAACCTTAATACAAAGCAAAGGATTTTGAATTATGTTTCACACAGTTTGTGTTTCCTGTAAGTTTTCCCAATGTTACTCATTATGTTTTTCTTCATATTCTTATGTCTTACAGAGATAACCAGGTAGGAATAATTGTGTTTCAATTTATTTCTATAAGCTTCTGAAGTGATAATCTATAAAAAGAATGGATTAATGGATTATATGTTTAATTAATTCCCTCTGAATAAATAAATCATCAACATCTTGTTGTAAGCATAAGCATATTCTCTTAAACCTTTTGAACATCGGTCAAAGGTTTTCATATTTATGATTATCTAATTTTCAGTTTGAAAATTGTGATAATCATATTATTTCTTTGTTTCTGCACACCACTGTACAAAGCTATATCACTGTGTGAAATTTTATAGCAGCGCTCTGCTTTGGTATTAATATTATTCAAAAGGTTAGGCATTACAGTGTTACATCTGTTTCATTCATTGGTCCTCCAAATTAAAACAAAACCCCCAAAACGATTATCTTAGATGCTCTGGCATGATAGCTTACCATTATCATCTCAGAGGAACAACAGCAGGTATTTGGTATTTGGTATTTGGATGATCTCAAAGCAGAACAGCCTGGGTCACTATCAATATTATGATAGGCCCTTTCATAATCACCGAACACAGTATGCAGCATCTACATGACCTCTCATATGTTTTTTTTGGACAGCTATATATCTTTTTTGTAATCATATACTAATGGAATGATAGGCAGTTTACTTCTAAATCTTTTTCATGATATATTTATGGACTGGTAATTTATCCAATATATCCATTTTTGGTATATATTCTGGAAATGTGGTCAGCCATGATCACCTTTTTTGAGATATGTTTTTAAAAGCATCTACAACATCTAATTTCCAATATTTAATATAATGAAAGGTACAATTTTTCCTTGGGGTAAATTACTTCAATACACGTAAAATAATTGTAACTAAAAATTAATAATTTTAAAAAATACACTTTTTTCATATAGATCTAATTAAAAAAATATGTATTTGAAGACATTTTCACTAAAAATGACATGTTAAAAAAAAATAGAATAAAAAAAGTTGGAAAAATAACAAATTTTATGAATTTTTTATGAATCATGTATCCAAAGATGATGACATTTGAAGTTTTTTTTCCCAAAACAAAATGATCAAATAAAATCTTTAAGTAAAACATACAACTAAAAAATAAAAGAGATATAATAACAATTAAATTTTTAAAGAAATTAAAAAAATTAAATTAAAACAAAAATCGTAAACACAAATTTAAAATTAAAGTCCACAAAGCTTGGGATAGTGATAAATATAGGACATAATGAAGATGAAGTTCCAATTACAAAAAAAAAAAAAAAAAAAAAAAAAAAAAAAAAAAAAAAACATTTTAAAAAAAAAAATTAGTTTAATAAAAATAAATTAAAATATATAATAAAACATTAAAAATTAAAAAAAAAAAAAAAAAAATATATATATATATAGATATATTATGGGGCCTCGCGGGACAAGGGTGATTTTGGTAATCGCCTACCCTACCCAGGACCCACGGGACCATAGGCTTGGGTGGGGCACTCGCAAATTCGGGAATCTCCTTGCCCCGTCCAGGGACCACGGGGTCCGGGCCTGTGCGGGGGGAAGTTATACCGCTGAGGACTCATGAGACCATTGGCCCTGAGCAAGGCATGGGTGATTTTCAGAATCTCCCATGCCCCGCTTAACGCCAGCGGGGTCACTGGCTTGGGCAGGGAGGAGTTGCACACATCCTCCCCACCCAGACTAGCAGTCCCACTGGCCCTAAGTGGGACATGGGTGACCAGTGATTCTCGTCACCCATGACTCATTTAGGTCGGTGGCCCTGTTGGGCCTTGTGTGGGGCTAGGTATTTCTCGTAATCGCCCTTGCCCCGCTCAGGGCTCGTGGGACCTCAGTTATTTTATTTTTTTAACCTTTTTATATTTTTTATTTTTTTTAATTGTAACTTGTTTTATGTTCTTTTAATTTTTTATTTTATTTTAATTCAATTTTTTATTGTCCTTTTTAAGTTGTTTCCAAGAGTTTTTTTTATAATGTTTTTCATTTTTATTTTTATTCTTTTTTCAAAAAATTAATGTTTTTTATTTTAGTGTTTTTTCTTTTAATTTTTTTTTAATGCTTTTATTTTTTTATGTTTTTATTTATTTCGTGTATTTTTATTTTGTTTGTTTGATTGTGTTTTTATTTTTCCATTTTTGTGTTAATTTTTTTTTAATTCATAATTATGTTGTAATTATTTTTTTGTTTAAGCAAGTCTTTCGGTAAATGAAAAAAGAAATTTTTGGCCAACGCGGTTCAAGCCAACAAGTTGTGGTTTATCATCAAGACCAAAAAATAGTTTTTTGTCTTTTATTTATTATTTTTTTTATTTTTTTTATTAAATTTACTTTGTATAAATTATTTTTATTTTTTTACATTTTTTATGTTCAGTTTTCTTATCTTTTTAACTATATTTTTTATATTTGAAATTTTTACTGTGTTTTTTATTTTTATATTTTTTATTTACTTATATTTTAATTTTTTGTGTTTTTTTGTTTAGTTTAGTTTTTTTTTCAATGTTATTTGTTTTCTTTGTATTTCATTTTATATATATATTATTTATTTATTATTTTGTTTTATTTTATTTTATTTTTCTGCAGGGTCCGTGTCAATTCTCAACTAGCAACTTGATCTCATTATGTGTCAATTTGATAGTTGATTTCAAATTTTTCGTTATAATGGATCGAGTTTGCCCCTACAATGTGTCAATTTCATGGCTGATCTTTAATTTTTCATTACAATGGGACCAGTTCGCCTACAAGGCATTCTAATGTGGTGGTTGATTTTTAATTTTTTGTTGCAATGTGTCAAATTGTCTTAGGCTAAGATTTTAAAATTGTTATAATTTTATCATTTAAAAAAGAAATTACTCTTGGTATAATGACTCTTCCATTTAAGCGCTTATTGCTAAAGTTTTTTTAGTCATAAAAAATAA
>APFE030177588.1:0-20407 GCA_000404065.3 Pinus taeda
CCTAACCTACTCTAGCACAAGCTAGCCTAACCTACTCTAACCTAGCCAACTATAGCCTAACCTACCCTACTCTAGCATAGTGTAACCTAGCCTAACCTAAACTAACATTCCAACCTAGCCTAATCTAGCCTCACCTAAGCTAACGTAAACTAATCTAACCTAACCTCGCCTAACCTAGACTAGGCTAGCCTAACCTAACCTAGCCTAGCCCAGTCTAACCTAACCTAACCTAACTTAGTTCAGCCTAGCTTTCCCTAACCTAAACTAGCCTCACCTAAGCTAAACTTGCCTAAACTAACCTTGCCTAACATAGCCTAAGCTAGCCTAGCCTTGCCTAACCTAGCCTAGCCTAACCTAGCCTAGCCTAACCTAGCCTAGACTATCCTACTCTAGCCTAACCTACTCTAGCCTAGCCTAACCTAGCCTAGACTACTCTAGCCTAACCTACTCTAGCCTAGCCTACTATAGGCTAACCTACCCTACACCTACCCTACTCTACCTTAACCTCGTCTAGCCTACACTAGCCTACTCTAGCCTAACCTACTCTAGCTTATCCTAACCTAGCCTAAACTAGCATATTCTACCCTACTCTACTCTAGCCTAAACTACTATAGCGTAGCCTAACCTAGCCTAACCCACTCTAGCCTAGCCTACTATAGCCTAACCTACCCTACTCTACCCTATCCTAGTCTAGCCTACACTAGCCTACTATAGCCTAACCTACTCTAGCATAGCCTAACCTAGCCTGAACTAGCATAAGTTACCCTACTCTATTGTAGCCTAACCCACTCTAGCCTAGCTTAACCTTGACTAACCTACCCTAGCATAAGCTAGCCTAACCTTCTATATCCTAGCCTACTATAGCCTAACCTACCATACACTACCCTAACCTAGTCTTGCCTACACTAGCCTACTCTAGCCTAGCCTAAACTAGCATAACCTTCCCTACTCTATTATAGCCTAAACTACTCTAGCTTAGCCTAACCTAGGCTTACCTACTTTAGCCTAGCCTTAACTAGCCTAGCCTAACCTACCCTAGTGTAACCTACTCTAGCCTATTGTAGCTTAACCTACTTTAGCCTAGCCGAAGGTAACTAACCCACCCTAAACTACTCTATCCTAGCCTAACCTAAACTAACCTACTCTAGCCTAACCTACTCTATCTCAGCCTAAACTAGCCTAGCCTATCCTACTGTAGCTGAGCTTAATCAACTCTAGCCGAGCCTACTCAAGCCTACTCTAGCCTAGCCTAGCCTAACTTAGCCTAATATAGCCTAACCTAATCTAACCTATCCTACTCTAACCTAGCCTATTCTAGACTAGCCTACTCTAGCCTAGCCCCTAGCCTACTATCGCCTAGCTTGGCCTAACCTACTCTATCCTAGCCTAGTCGAGTCTAGCCTAATCTAATCTAACCTAGCCAACTCTAGCATACCCTGGCCTAGCCCTTAGCGTACTCTCACCTAACTTGGCCTCACCTACTCTAGCCTAGCTTAACCTAGCCTAGCCTAGCATAGCCTAGCGTACTCTAACCTACTCTAACCTAGCCTAGCCCACTCTAGCCTACTATACCGTAGCCTACTCTGACCAAACCAAACTTAGCCTAGCCTACTCTAGCATAGCCTAGCCTAGCCTAGGCTAGCTTACTCTAACCTAACCTACTCTAGCCTAACATAGCCCAACCTACTCGAGCTTGGAATAACCTAGCTTAACCTAAACTAACCTACCCTACTATAGCCTACTCTAGCCTACCCTAGCCTACCCTATCCTAGCAGAATCCACCCTAACCTAACCTAAATTAGCCTAGCCTAACCTATCTTAGCGTAACGTAACCTAACCTAACCTAAATTAGCCTAGCCCAACCTAGCCTAGCCTAAGCTTACCATAACCTAACCTTGCCTAACCTAACCTAGCCTAACTTCTCCTAGCCTAGCCTAACCTAACCTAACCTCCCCTTGCCTAGCCTAACCTACCTTAGTGTATCCTAGTGTAGCCTAGCCTACTCTAGCTTACCTTAGTCTACTCTATATTAGCATAGCCTAGCCTACTCTAGCTTAACTTACCCTACTATAGAGTAAGTAGCCTATCCTATTTTTGGATAGACCACACCCTAGCATAAAGTTATTCTATCTTTGTGTAGCCTAGTCTAATTTAGTGTATCCTAGCCCACTCTAGGTGAGCCTTCCCTAGTCTAACACAATCTAGGTTTCTAAGAATTTATATATATACATGTTGTAGTTGAAAATTTTAATAAAATATATATATTCAAAGGAAATCTTAAAAAGCATTTATAGTATAATTTAATTTTATCATAAATATTTAAATATAAGAACATTATCACTTTATTTAATTTCAAACTTTTCTCTTTGCACATTGTGTTATTTTAATTAAAAAATATATCATACTACGTCATACCAATAGTAAATATAGTTCCAAACTTAAATAACAAATTAAATATTTAAATTTGAAAATCATTTTAAAATTTAAATTAAACTAAACACAATATTAATAAAGGGATCACTCAAAACAAATTAAATGCTATTAATAAAAATTTATTTAAAATAAATTAAATGTATGAATATACAATTTAAAATATATTGAATTTAACCAAAGTACTAATGAAAATCAAGATGTAACATAAATTATAAGATATAAATAAAAAACATATTTTTAAGTAAAAAGTATATTTGTAAAATGTAAAAATATAATTTAACATTATTTAGAGAAATCCAATAATCTAAAAATTTAAATGTAACCTAAGTTATAAGATATAAATAAAAAACATATTTGTAAAATGTAAAAATATAATTGAAAAGTATTTAGAGAAATATAATAATCTAAAACAAATTTTTTAGAGGAATTATTTTTTTTATTGGATGGCCCATCCAAAACTGATTTTGAGAGCCACCGGTTAAGTCCACTGTATTTTTAATTGAGAAAAAGAATTCACAAACAGATAAATGTGAAAGTAAGAAACCAATTTAAATAAAACCACAAACCTTCACAAAGATAAACTAAGTCAATGAATAAATGTAATGATCTGAACTCAGTAGAACACTAATCGGATCCATAAAACTACGATAATAAATTAAGCCCAGCTAAAGGAATCAATAAAAACTATTGTGGTTTTAACTCATTATATAGTTAAATATATTAACATAATGAAAACTGAAATGAACACATTAAGTTTCCTTGAAGAGCAAAGATTAGAGGAGAGATAGAAACTACATCTATAACTACTTAAAGAAAAGTGCCTTTAAAATATTCAAATTTAAATACCCAGAACATTAATTGAAAATACCCTATACCTTATTCTTCTTGTGGTTTGACATACTGGTTAAGAGAAAAATGGGAAAAAATAATTAATAAATAGAATCTAATTATTCTATTTACTAATCTAATTTTCCAATTTCTGTACTGATTCTAGCGAGAAGACTATATTTACTATTTTATTAATTTATAAATATTCTAAATCTGATTTGAAAAGCAATGGAAAATCAAGGAATAGTCAAGTTAGAAAAGCAATGGAAAATCAAGGAATAGTCAAGTTAGAGATAATGTATGGAATCAAAACCCAGAAGAAACTTCAAAAAAACATAAAAACAAAAAAGTCAGTATGCAAAAAGATTAGATGGGGCGAATTATTCATTATTTTTAAGCAGATTGACTCATAATCCCTTCCATGCCTAGTTATATCCAGCACGTCTTTGCAAATCACTCGCTATTTTTTTCTGAATAGTTAGGAATATTTTGTTGAAATTTGCGCGGTATAAAATTCCACGGTTGATAGTTAGAAACTTACTAAAAACTCAGGAATATTGACTGAAATTACAAGAATTGGGATTTGTTTTGAGAGTAGAGCTCTCAGGAAATAGAACTTTAATTATAATTGTAATTGGAACCAATGGAGGTTTGTATTGCTCTGCTTCACACAACGAAACATAAAACAATGGAACGGATCCGATGCAACATAAAATAATGGAACGGATATGGCATCTATGGCAAGGAGACAAAGAGACTACAACCGCTGAAATGAATTAAGAAGAAACTGAGGCATCTGAGAAAGCAGGACACCAGAAGGAAAACGGAATAATAAAGCTGAGATGTATGGACTGGGTTTTACTTTGATAGCAGCTCTGACGAAATGTAATGTAGCTGTAATGGAGGTTTCTTTAATTCAGCTATTTTAATTCAAGAAACAGAAACGAAATGTAATGTAGCTGTAAGGGAGGTTTCTTTAATTCAGCTATTTTAATTCAAGAAACAGAAAATGAAAAGGCAGAACTACGTTTCTTTAGAGTAGCCAACAAATAAGGAAATATAATCTTTATGTTATCTGCTAAGAAAAAATAAAAAATAGAGGGAGACCCTGCATATTGAATTGGAAGGTTGATTTTAGCTGGATTGAATTGGATCCAAATTAGTATCATTCAAGATGGACTCCAAAAAATTAGGAAGGAAACCTACCTGCAGGTGGGCTGAACCAGGTTTACTGAGCGTCGTCTTATTTCGAGGCAAATCAGTTGAATCAGTTATTCTTGATCTGAACCAGGTTTACTGGGCGTCGTGTTATTTCCAGGAGAATCACGTATTCTTGATCACTACCAGAACTTGAGCTGAACCATGTTTAGTGGGCTTCGTGTATTCCAGGCGGTTGAGTGAGAACTAGGTATTCTTGATCTGTTCACAGAACAATCAAAATTAAAAAGTCAGGAAGACCCCAAAAAGGACACACGTTAAATAATACAGGGTAGGGTTAAAAGATCGAGAGCGACATAGAAAGAACAAGGTCTTGCTTATGAGATGACTTGAGACCATGAACAAAATTTACATCAACGAGCAGCAAATTAAGATTTTAATACCGGCAAATGATAGCTGTAATTTACTGAAATTAATGTCAACCCATTAGGATTTATGGTTCCAAATAGCAAATTAGTTATTAGAACCCTTACAATACTAATAATTACTATTACTATGGGTGGTTTCTGTCTACTACAATGCCAATAATTAAAACTCTTCCAATTTTCTAAAATCTGAATCTCAAACAATTAATAAAAAAAAAATCTCAAACAATTAATAAAAAAAAAATATTAAACCATGAAGCAACCCCTACTCTGTAAGCATACCTGATTGTCAATTCCATGCCAGGCGAAAACGTGTATTCTGGAGTAATCTAAAATCTAAAAGTAGTCACATCTATCTTCTGCGCGACCTTCTGCCCCAAAAATAAAATCACACAGCCAAAAACTAAAAACAGAGAGCAAAAATGTGCTTCAGGTTATGCAACAAAAATAAAACCCGGCAAACAAGCAATGAAGCGCATAGGGCAAAAAAAACAATGAAAAACATCAAAGAAATGAACGGAAAGAATCCCACCATAACAGAAACATCCCCAAAAGAAACCAGCATGCTAAGCAAACAAACATCCATAAAGAAACAATTCTAGGCAATGCAGTGCAGAGTAGGGAACAACAAGAGGAGAGTGGGTACTCCCGCGTGAGAATGTGTTTATATCGTCTGCCTTTGAAACGGTTAGAAATAGCTTTCGAAACGGTTAAAAAGAAAGGCAAAAATCAAAAATGATAATACAAATGGTCCAGCTCGGAAGGACATTTCGTTCAAGTGAATAACACAAGAGAATGCAAAAGTAATTCAGGGGCTCTATCAACGGCTAATTTGCAGCAACAATGCCACATCATTTCTAGCCGTTTGATGCCCATCATTTCTAGAAGTTTGGAGAGATGGTGCCACCTCATTTTGAGCGGGCTGGATTAACTTCACCATTAAAAATAACGTAATATGCCAATTTCAAATAACGTAATATGCCAATTTCTAAAGAATGTAACATGCCAATTTCTCTTGGTTGACTTATTTTATAATATTTTTAGGCTGACTTAGTTGACTTAAGTATTAATATTTAAATTGTAATTTAATTTAATAAAATTTAATATTTCTGCAATTGACCACAACATCATGAATGAATTTGAATTTTTCTAAGCAGCACTATTCAATTAACATTGTATTTTAATTAATCATTTTTTATAATTAGTTGCATGTTGATGCTTTATGAAGATGGAATTCTAAATGTTTGTGTTTTTATTTTATGTAATGTATGTGTTTGTTTGTTTATGCTCTTGTTTGTGTATAAACTTTAGAACACGAGAAAAGATTTCATTAGAATATGCCATATGGATGGTCATTTCCCAAATTGTTAGAATATGTTCTATCCATGGTCATTGCCTAGATTGTCTATTGACTTGATACAAGTCACACTTGTGATGATTTTTCAAAGTAAAAATATAATATCCAAGAACTACACTTCCAATTAATTGAATGTGTATTAAACTATATATGTTAAAATTAGGATTTAGTTTAACAAAATTTCATTTATTTTTGCAAATGACCATGGATTTTTTTTGTAAGTATCATTATTGAATGCATATTTGAGAATCAAATTATTTTATAAGTATTTATAATTAGTTACAAATGAGTGTTTCATGATGATAGGATTTTAAATGTTTGTGTTTTTATTTTATGTAATGTATTTACTTGTTTGTCTTTGCTCTTGTTTGTGTTTCTTTGTCTATGAATTCCAAAACATGCAAAAAACTTTCATTATAATATACCATATGGAAGGTGGCTAAACAAATTGTCAATAAACTTGATACAAATAACTTCTATGATGATTTCAAGAATGCATAGTATCCAATACAAGAGATACACTTCAAATGAATTGAATGCTTGCATTAACCTATCCATGTCCAATTTAATAAAATTTCACGTATTTTGATAAGTGACCATGACACCATGAATGAAAAAGTTTTTTTTTTTTGTCACCACCATTATACTATTCAATGTGTATATTTTTTTTCCTCACGAAAAATCTTACGTGTTGTAGATGTTGGCAATGCATTCAATCATGGCAATCAAAACTGGTGATGAGAGAGACCAAAATCTAACTTCAAAATAGTGGTAAACATGTCACCCTTTTCTCAATTTCTTCTTTTTAACCTTACGCTATTCTCCCTTGTAAGGAATGGTCGTTAAAAGTGCTAGCTCGGTCCCTTCATTCATTCTTGGATCTTCCTTAACTAAATCGGAAATTTCATATACATGATGACATTTTAAGCCCCCTGTCTCCATTGCTACAGGGATCATCTCCTACCTCAGTGTGTGTGCTCAAGTTCCTAAAAATTCATGATTAACATTCCCTTCTCTATGTTTCCTTGTGGATTTTAAGCTTCTTCATTGCTAGGAGGACCCATTTCTTCATCATCCTCTTCTTCGTTAGGTAAGTGTTGTGGAAATATCGATCCCTTGTGTTATTTTCCTATTTTTTTCTTCCTTTTAGGTGCTTTCTTGGCATCATGACATGAATTTTGTAGATGTCTCATTTTTCAGCATATTCAGCATCTAAATGTTGTGTTCTAAAAATCTAGGAACTGTGTCGAGTAATGATTATTATGTGTTAAGATAATATGATCAGACAATGATTAGTTGATGTCTACCTCCACACATTTTTGTGATTGTGTATATTTTTTGCTCAAATATTTGTGTATGTTTCTTTATGTATCACCTTGATATTTTCCCAATGGCTTCTAGTACTTTATGGATCTAGAAATATAAGTTACATTATGCAATCTAACCAAAACGGACATTCTAGATACTACCATTGTACTTGCATCGAAATCTGGGAAACAAGGGGTGACAAAAAGTGTCGCAGAGCCCCAGAACCATGGAACCTTTTGCAATATATATTCATAACCCTCTCACGATGAAAATTTTACTATGAAAAATACCCTGGAGTAAAGTTGAATCTCAGAATTTATTGTCCAATTTGTGAATATCTAATGGAAGAGATCCATTAGTTTTGGCCAAAAGTTGTTGAATCTGCATAATAGTGCTTGAGATTCATATTTTTTGCATATATTATTGTGTTTTGCATGGATTCATAGGCTACCATAGTTCCCAAATCTGGAGCCCGCACTTAACAGTCATGAATATATTCAGTTGAATCAAGGGATAAGTGTGAAGCTACAAAGAGTGAGAGGGATTTTCGCGGTAGTATTGAATTCATAAGAAATGGCAAAACGACCAAACACACCCACTATGATGGACAAAAATTTTGATTCAGAAAAATACGAAGTAGACTCTCCATATCTAACGCTACTCCTTAATTTCGACAACCTATTGTGCTCGGGGGATTGAGAATTTCCAGATCTGGGATATTTAACAATAGATCTATGAAATGAAGCATTCAAGGTGGAATATTCACTTCTATAGCTAGATTTTTGCCTTCAAATCTGACCATTATTTCTCTTCTGACTAAGAGAAGACATGGATAAGATCTATGCTCTAGAGTCGCCTTAATCCTTCACAGATCCATTTCCAACTTGTGAGCGTGATGCCCTTTGCTTCCTTCTATGCCATCGCGTATGTAAGGGGTGAGAAAATACTCTGTGTCTATGATATGGTAAATGATATTGTCGATAGCCCAGATTCTTTGTCTTCAACCCTGCACAGGAGACCAAAACCAGTATTCAAACCATTAAAAAGCTCCATTATCAGACCCGTGTGTAGTGAGATCATTCCCTAGAAATGACACAGAAGATTGATCCAATGTCTGAAGGAACTCGACTGCATAAGGAAAGCGGAAAGACTGAGAAACCCTAGCCATCACACCGATCTCGTCCTCTTGGCATAGTTACCCTATCAACCTTTAATTTGATTTCTTAATTAATATATTCTTATCTTACATTATAATCAATTTTTTATTTAATTTAATAAATGTAAGATCATAATTAGTATATTAGTTAATTAATTTTTTATGGTACAAAATGGGTGGAGTTTATAACTTGTTAAATTTATTTAGTATAAAATCAAAATTTCACAAATATTTTTAGTCAATAAACTGTATAGATATAAATGACCGTGACAATAACACAAGTAACAATGTCTGTGGGTTTTCCCTATAAGAATCATCGCCAATTCTTGTATGATTGAAAATCACAAGTTTTCATGATTTCTTTTAATCAATATATATTTTTCAACAATACAAATAATCACAACATCAAAGGTGACTATGACCATGGATTCTTTTGTAACCCGAATCATTCAATGTAAAATTAAAAAGATTGCAAATGACCCTCATCTTTATGATAAATACAAAGAAAATAAAAATAAAATTTACAAATTGATGTTTTATGATGATAGAATTTTAAATGTATGTGGTTTTACTTTGAGCTATGTATTTATTTGTTGTGCTTTTGTTTGTGTGTGGTTGTTTGTTGTGTATAATATTTTTACACATATGTAATGTCATAAAATACTTTTATAATGAGCATAATTTGTATATTAACTTATATATCTTAAATTGCTGTTTAATTTAATTGATATGATTTTTATAATTAGTTACGGGTTATGTTTTATGATGAATTTTAAATGTTTGTGTTTTCATTTTATGCAATGTATTCCTTTATTTATTTATGATGTTGTTTGTGTATAATTTTAGCACACAAGAAAGGAAGGTCATTGCCCAAATTCTCTATTGACATAATACAAATCACCTTTATGATGATTTTACACACATAAAATATAATATGCAAGAATTACAGTTCCAATTAATTAAATGTGTATTAAACTATATCTGTTCAAATTACGATTTAGTTTAACGAAATTCCATTTATTTTTACAAATGGCCATAACATCATGAATGGCTATGGATTTTTTTGTAAGTATCATTATTCAATACATCTTTGAGAATCAAATTATTTTATAAATATGTTTAATCAATATCTATAAGTAGTTACAAATCCATGTTTTATGATGGTACAATTTTAAATATTTGTGTTTTTATTTTATGTAACGTACTCGTTTGTTTGTTTGTGTGTGTATCTCTATAAATTTGTGAACATAGAAAAAAATATTAGAATAACTTTATACAAATAATTTATATGATTATTTTAGGCATGCATAGTATCCAATGCAAGAATTACACTTCAAATGAATTGATTGCTTTCATAACTTATCTATCTTAAATTTAATAAGAGTTCATTTATTTTGGTAAATGAACATGACATCATGAATGACAATGTATTCTTTTTTGTAACCACCACTCTTCAATGTGCATATTTGAAAATCAAAATTATTAATTCATATATTCTTATAATTAATTACGATTTTATGTTTTATGATATAATTTGAAATTTTTGTGATTCTATTTTTTTTGTGTATGTGGTTGTGTTTTGCATATTTTATAAGTATTTTTAATCAATATATATTTAGAATTAGTGACAAATCCATGTTTTATGATGGAAATGAATGTGTTGGAATATTCATGGTAATATTGAAATATCAATGTTAAGATTTCTGAACCCATGGAATATGTTAGAATATTCATTAAATAGTGGTGGTTATAAAAAGGAATACATTGTTATTGAGGATGTCATGGTCATTTACCAAAATAAGTGAACTTTTATTAAATTTAAGATAGATAACTTATGCAAGAATTCAATTCATTTGAAGTGTAATTCTTGCATTGGATACTATGCATGCTTAAAATCAGCATAGAAGTTATTTGTATAAAGTTATACTAATAGTTTTTTTTTGTGTTGACGAATTTATAGAGATACAAGCACAAACAATCAAATGATTACTTAAAATAAAAACACAAATATTTAAAATGCTACCATCATAAAACATGGATTTGTAACTAATTATCAATATATATTGATTAAAAATCCTTATAAAATAATTTGATTCTCAATGATGGATTGAATAATGATATTTACAAAAAAAACCTATATCCATTCATGATGTTATGGTCATTTGCAAAAATAAATTGAATTTTATTAAACTGAATGCTAATTTAAACATAGCCACCACTCTATAACCATCACTCTATCGAAAAATTCTATAACCATCACTCTATTAAAAAGTAAAAATTAAATACTAAAAAAATCATATTACAAATATATATATTTAGGTACATTAATATAAAAATTAATGATTAAAAAACATATGGGGATACATAATTTACAAACTTGAAATACATATAACTAAATTTGTGAAAAGATATTTATGATTCATTAATTGTGTTATGTTGAAATGTGTGTATACCTTATATTAGGATTTCTATAATTTTAATTTAATTATCAATAACCAATATGTTGATGCTAGAGATTTAATAATCAATAATTACTATTTTTAATATTATTTATGAATAAAATGTTGAGATTTATTTAAAATTTAGTTATGATCTCTTCCTTCTCAATTTAAGGAAAAAATATATTTCATAACTAATTTAAAATATCCCCTATTATATATATCATTTTGACTATAAATTGATTTATGGTTTATTATAGCTATTGTGACCATATAGTTAAATGGATTGAAAATTTCTATAGTGATCGCCCTTTGATGAGAATAAAAACACTAACCCCATTATACATATTGCATTAACCAGATTAAAAAATTCATAAAAATTAACTAAACTATATTATTATTATTATTGGAGTTATATAATATATAATAATATGTTTATCCATGTAGATTCACATACACATGAAAGGAATGCCTTATTTTGGATTGGAGTGACTTTAAATTAATCAGGCAGAGAACGTTAGGGATGGTTTTGAGATAAGTAGAGTCTAACCTCAGTAACATAGATGAAATCCTTCAATTTGATGCTCTATTGTAAAGGAATAACATTAGTACTATACATGTATTCTTGTATAAAGAAAAAATATATGGAGATGAGAATCGAGTTATTGTTTAATCATAGAATGAAAGATATAAGAATATTGTACAATATTGGAAGGAACTCCATGTATGAAGGGTAGTTAATTTTGAAACAATTGAGAAAAATAGAAGTTACGTTGAAATCCTTTAAGGGGATCGTAACCAACATGTGATACATCGAGACCATTGTGTATATATTTTATTATATTTACATATATTTTAATATTTTTACTAAAATATATTTATTAATGTGTGAATAACCATCAAAAAAATAAATTTCTGTATTGTAATATTATTCTCTTCCAAATCACCTGGAAGGTCTCCTCTATATGTCAGATTCATTAAAGGGGGATTTCAACGAGTTTAGTGAAACATTAATATGTGTATAATGGTTTTGTTATATTTTTAAAATTATTTTTTAAATTATACTTATAAAGAAATAAATGGGAATGTATTGGATATTTGCATAATATCAGTGAAAGTCATTGCCATTGAATTCAACAATGCCTTATATTTCAATACAAAGCCTCAACATCTAACTTAGAATCTATGAGACAAAATGAAATAAAAAAGAAAAACAAAACAAAAAATTAAATATTAAAAAAGTTATATTACAAATATATATATTATGTATATTACTACAAATATTAGTGATTAAAAAATACATAATTTACAAATTCAAAATACATATAACTAAATTTGCGAAAACATATTTATGATTTCTTAATTTTGTTATTTTGATACGTGTGTATACTTTATAATAGGATTTCTAGAATTTAAATTTAATTATCAATAATCAATAAGTTGATGCTAGAGATTCAATAATCAATAATTAATATTTCTAATATTAGTCATGAATAAAAGGTTGATATTTATTTAAAAAATAGTTATTATCTCTATTCATTCTCAATTTAATTAAAAAAATAATTTCAAAAGTAATTTAAAATATACTATATATATAATATTTTGACTATAAAGTGACTTTTTGGTTTTATTATAGCCATTGTGACTATATAGTTATATGGATTGGAAAATTTATATAGCTATCACTCTACGACAAGAATCAAAACACCAACCGATACTTATTACATTAAAAAAATCATAAAAGTTAACCAAACTATGTTCTTGTTGTTTTTGTTGTTGTTGTTGTTGTTGTTGTTCGAGTTATATATTATATAAAAATATGTTTATCCCTGTAGTTTCACACACACTATTATTATGGAAATCCTTTAATTGGAAATAGTTCTTTTGAAACTAATTAATTTGAGATAATTTAGATAATAGAGTAAACCTAACTTGGATCTAAATATTATCATTGATATATCAATATTACCATGTATATTCCATTGGTTCAAAAATCTTATCATTTATATGTTAATATTACCATGAATATTCCAACACATTCCGTGGGGTTTAAATATCTACGATCAACCTAATAATTAAATTATAACTATGGAAGATCTATTCTTACAAATAGCATAATTATAGGCATATATATTTTGGAATTTACTTTATATTTAAGTTAAAAATAAAATATTAACATTAAACTAACACAAAGTAGGGAAGTCACATAAATTAAAAGGCGGAAGTACAAATAAATTTAAATCCATGATAACCATGAGAATGGTTACTCCTTTACTCCTATCACTTTTCATACATTTAAAAAAACATATACATTAACTAAATTATAACTTTATTACAAATTATATTGTCATTATTTATAAAAATATTTTTTTGTATGCATATTTCAACAACAACAAAAAATATTAGTGGAAAGTTTTAGTTGTTAAATATGTCAATATTACTATGAATGTTCCAACAAATTCCATCGGGTTTAAATATATGACATCAACTTAATAATTAAATTATAACTATGGGATATCTATTCTTCCAATCAGCATATTTATAGGCATATCTAGTTTGGAATTTATTTTCAATTTAAGTTGAAAAAAATTATTAACATTAAATTAAAAAACTAGGGATGTCATATAAATAAAATCCAATCCATGCTAATCATCAAAAGAGTACTCCATTATACCTATCACATTTCCTAGATTAAAAGAAACATATAAATTAACTAAATTATAAATTTATTACAAGTTATATTATGATTATTTATAATAATATTTGTTTGCATGCATATTTCAACAAAAAATAATCTTAGTGGAAACTTTTAGCAGTGAAATTTAGCCCTTGGATGAAATTAAAGGGTTTCAAATTTTGACTGGAATACTTTTTTATATCATAGTGAATTATTAATAGTAGCCCCAAAAACATTTTATAAGAAGATGAAGTATGGAGGTTGCCATTGCCTTATTTTAAGGGAGACATGTAAAAAATAAAATATCTCCTAAAATTAGGAGCTACTAATTTCCATTTACCCCAATTTTCAAGGACAAGGATTTATGGTAGCAATTTCTCCCTTCTCATTTGGTTTTAGATGGGCTCTTTACTTCCCCTTGGATGAAATTTAACCGTTTCAAATTTTGATTGGAATAGTTTTTTGTATCATAGTGAATTATTAATAGTAGCCCAAAGATCATTTTATAATAAAATTAGGCATAGAGCACCGCATTGCCTTCTTTTAAGGGAGACCTAGAAAAATAAAACAACTCCTGAAATTAGGAGCTACTAGTTTCCATTTACCCCAATTTTCAAGGACAATGATTTATGGTAGCCATTTCTCTCTTCTCATTTGGTTTAAAATGAGCTCTTTATTTTAGTGGCCCTTATATCATGGTATTGAGATTAATTTGCTGAGAACCATGCACATTTAAGTATTTAATAATATTCTTTCCCTTTTTAAGTTTTCATACTAGGCTTGTGTATTTTCTTTACATTCCAATACCTCAAGTATTCTTTCATTTCTCTCTTGAATTTTTTTGTTTAATTTTTGGGAAATATAATAATTTTTTGTTTGGAAAATCCCCAAAATTTGGCCTTGGGATTTCAAAATTACACTTGGGTTATTACAATTTTTGTATCTAATGGTTGGACAAAAATATCATTTAATTTTTAATTTGTGGCAGCCATGCGGGTGGGGTTGTCTTTAAGTTCATTGAATCAACCTCCAATATTTTTCATTTTTTTATTGAAATCTAAACTTTTCTACAACACCTTTCTCTTGTATATTACTCCTTGGAATTCATTTATAGTCTTCGTTAATGCATATAAAATTTTAGGGGAGATTTTTTTCAGAAAATTGAAATTTGAGGGCTCAAAACTTTGGGGATTGATTTTTTTTATCGAAATAGTGACTAAAGATGATTATCCAAAATATTAAGTTAATTTTATATTTTTTACACCATTAGGTCCTAATAAAATAAAAATTAAATTCATAAAAATGACCAAACACTCAATTAACCTTGATGTTTAGAGTCCATAATTTTTGTTAGCGATTTGCCTTAATTTCTCAGATAAGGTTGTTATTTAAACTAATTTCCTTGCACCTCATAAAATTAGGGATTTATGGAAATGGTTTCACACATGTGTTTCGATCATGGAACTATTTTTCAGTATCCCATAGAATTTCAATTTCTCTAATGTATTTCCTTCCAGTTTTGTAGGAAAAATTCACCCACGACATCCTCCATAGAAATTCATGGTTTTATGTTTCTTTATGTACTAAACATAGCTTCAATAAACTTTATATCCATAACTGTTCCATTAATTACATGGTTTCTAAAGGATTATAATATTGATTAATCAATTCTCATTCTAGTGCACCCAATTGAGGAGGAGAAGATCACGTTGATACTCGAGAAGATTTTGTTCATTATATATCTATCTATCTATCTATCTATATATATATAAGCATGCTTTACAACTAGAGAACTTTGTTTTCATATTATAAATTTATTTGTTTATTGTTTTTTGAAGTTTATGAAGTAATATTGTAATTGGATTTTGTTGACACATGTATTCCTATAAGTTTTTTTTCAGCTATTACATGAATAGTAAACTAAGATAGTGGTATTTTTTTAATTTTTTTAGTTTTGAAAATTTTGTGTTATTGTTTTTTCAATTGTCCTCTTTAAATTTCTTCAAAAAAATTGAAGCATTATGTTTAACAGAAAATAGATGAAAAATATGATATAAATTAGAAAATTTCAAACCCATACTGCATTGGAAGGAATATTCCTTCATTAATCCAACATGATCCAATCACCACCTAAAGATAACTGTTTCCTTAATTTCACTAGGGTTCAAAAGGCGGTTGCAACACATTTTGCATAAGACAAATTCTTCCCTAATTTCACTAGGGTACAAAAGGTTGTTATAGAACATTTTGCATAAGGGGTACTCGAAATGTGTATTTTAAGACCTTGAAAGCACAATCAAGTGCCTAAATTTTCAATTCAAATATATTGATAAATCTATTTTCTTAGGGCTTAAGAAACTTGATCAACCACTTACAAATCGATTGGGTCTAGTGCTCTTCGTTTTTACCTAAACGCCCCCTCTCTTGCCAAAATATGAAAGAAATTCTTATTCATAAGTGGTACATCATAGTATCCTTCTCCATTGATGGTCCATGATCATAATAGAGGTTTTCGTTTCTCTTCTTCTCACATAGGCTAACTAATAGAAAAAATGGCCTTTTTCACATAAGCCTTTTTAGCTAATTTGAATCAATGAAAGATCACAATATTTCTTGAAATTGTATTGATGAATTCTAATGAAAAGGCCAATTCTCCATAAGTAAGACGTACCTATTTTTTCAAATAATCTTTATATAGTGTTTATTCTGTTAGAAATAATATTATTTATATTTAGTGTTTTATTTTTAATGATGGTCCCTTCGAAATATCCTATTCCTTTAATATTCCTTCTCTTTGTTAAGGGTGATTCATAATACAATAATATTCAATTATAAATTAGATTTGCTAAATACAAAATGGTATATTCTATATTTATATTATAACTAATATAATTTATTATTATAACTTATTTCTAAGTAATATTAAAAAAATATTATTGATTTATTATTGTTCTAAAATATTTTTAGTGTTATGCAAAGACTTAATCCTAGTTGAAAAATACCACGAATATACAATATTTTTTATTATTATTAATTAGTGTAGCTAATTATTATAAGATTTCAAGAATAAGTTGATATGTATAGAGAATATGATGCATAAAAATATAATGCACAATATTTTATATTTTGTTAACATACCATGTAATAATAGACTTTCTCTAATAATTTGAAATAGGATTTGGTTATGCAAGATAATGATAATTGCAAGGATTGTTTCAATATAAATTGATGATAAGTAATAACTTCTAGGTTAGAGAAATAAATAAGTGATTCACACCTCCATATTAATTCTTTAGAACAAGAAATTTTGGAGATTAGTTGGTCCATCTTAAGCATTATAATTATTGAAACAAGAATATAATTAGAAGTACAAAAAAGTTATGGTCACTTCAATTTTCTTGGATTTTGTAAGCTTGTGATAGCCTTTTAGTTATAGTGGAGTAGTTACCTTTGTTTTATCCTACATAATCTCACATAAAAATATACTAACAGTCATGTAAATTGTTGTTCCATTACATATTGTATTCAAAGTTTAACTAATTGGTACCAACTAAACCATTTAACTTGATAAATTTGGTTCTCATATTCAACTTAAAGATAGGGAACAAAGTATCTCCATTGACAACATATACCAAAACATAAAGATGTCAAAAAAAAAATTAAATACTCTCACTGAAGTCTACTATGCATATTCAAGAAAGTCATAATGTTATTGAGAACAAATGGTTGTATGCACAACTAGTTTATACGGTTATACATCAAGTAGATTTGATTTAATTTATTGTTCCTCCACATTTAAGGTATGTTCTAAATTATTTATTATAACAAGGTTACTATATGTCAATTTCAAGTTGCAATTTAGGTAGAAATGTGTTTTATATTTTATGGTTTACTTTGAAATTGCTAATTTTCAAATTTCAAAACAAATAAATGTTATTTTAAAATTTAGTTTTTTATTTTTTTGCTTTGCCATCAACCATTCAATCTTTCTAACTTTGAAATTGTCAGTCTTTTACCTCAAAAGAAATTAACTGGTGTTTTTAAATTTAGCTTTTTACTTTTACTTTGAATATTTTACAATGTCAAGAGTTCATTAATTTGGTTTATTATTTTTTTGTTTCTCATTCTTTTTCTTTTTGTTTGTGGAAATTTAACGAATCTAATTAATATTCAGCATTCTAAATTTAAATAACTTTTTGCTTTTTGGTAACTTTTTGCTTTTTTTGAGTATTGTACTTAGTATTTCTTGAATTCAATTAAGAGTTCTACAAGAACTCGAGCAGATTCCAAGGGGATTTCACAATGCCAATCTCTTCAACCCTAGCATTTAGTTAAGAGCTGATGGAGACATCCGAATCCTAACCGTTTATTCATAGTCGTTTCTGCCGATTTCAAAATAGTAATTTGTCCCAATTGTTTCCAGATGTGCCTAATTGTTTCAATACGTATTATATGAGGATATTCGAGTATAAGTCAGATTGAATATATGAAGGTCGTGTATATTCGACCATAAGTCAGATTGAATATATGAAGTTCGTGTGTTCGATCCACAATGTTGTTGCCTTTGTATCTTTGTTGGGAAAGGGTTATGTGTTCGATCCTCAATGTTGTTGTTTTTGTATGTTGGTTGAGAAAGGTCGTGTGTTCGATCCACAATCTTGTTGTCTCTGTATATTTGTTGAGAGAGCTTACTGAATATATGATAGCGTGGTATCTTTGTGAAGACAGCGTTGGACTGAATATATGAAGGTCCTGTGTTCGATCCACGCCCCTTTGTCCATATGTATCTTTGTTGGGTCCTGTGTATCTTTGTATCTTTGCTGGCAGAGCGGCTCCATATCTTTGTTGGGAGAGAGTAAGACTGGATATATGAAAGTCCTGATCCACGCTCAAGCTAGCACCTCATAACTGTACTTCAAATCACGTAAGGAGGCCATTTCTGTCGATTCAAATTATCTTAACATTCTTGACGCATTCAAATTATCTTAGCATTCTTGACGCATGTTTCCTCTTCTTCGATCTTTGTTTTCATATCTTCATTATAAAAAATTTAGGCAATTATGGATATGGTTTATGGATAGTTTTGTTTGCACATTTGAAGCCAAACTTTTTTCTACAACTATGGATAGGGTTCAGGGATAATTTTGTTGGGAAAATACTTGGTCTAACCTATTGTTTATAAAAAAATCTACAACTACCGATATCGTTTAGGGATAATTTTGTTTGAAGATTTAAAACCATGCCTCTTTTTTAGAGTTTTTTTAAAACCATGACTCTTTTTGAGCATTGCTTTAATGTAGGGTTTAGAAATTTTTACTGCAACTATGCATAGTGTTTATGGATAATTTTATTTGCACATTTGAAATCATGCCTTTTTTTAGAGCGTTGTTTTAAAGTAGGGTTTGTAATTTTTTCTTCTAATTTTGTTTTTACATTTGAAATTATGCATCTTCTTCATGGATTGTTTTAAAGTAGGGTGTATAATTTTTTCATATAACTATAAATAGCGGCATTTATGGACAATTTTGTTTGTACATTTGAAATGTTGAGCACTTGTTTATAATTCTTTTTCTGTAACTATGAGAAATCTTATTGATACTTGTCGTATTATATTACACTTTTGTTCACACGTTGCAAACTCTGAGCACTTCGTCATCAAGATTAGTCCTCAATTACTATATCCGCCCAATAGTCTCGACTGAATTTTTGTATTATGGTTACCAAAGACATCAATTTTATATAAATGTAGCCACATAATTATGATCCACAAACCGAGATTACGACCTTTACTTCATAGAAATTCATGCCAACATTCATCTCTTTGGCCTTTTGTCAAAGGACGGACGGAAAAGCTTTTTGGGGTGATACACTTTGATGTCTCAATTTTTTTTAACTGTATTTTAATATGAAAATAGATTCAACTTTTTTTTATTAGAATTGTAATTTGGTACTGAAATATATATTTTCGAAATTTTTAATTCACAAATAAATTTAAGTTTTTAAATTATATTTTAAATATAAAATGTATCTTTAATATTTTAAAATATAAATATGTAGAAATAATGTAGGAATTGGAAGTTGGTACTCATATCATATATTTTTGAAATTTTTAATACACAAATAAATTTAAAATAGTTAGAATTATCTATTATTATTTTCTAAATATAACACGAAAATGTTGAGTGGTGTGTTAATTTTTGATGTTAACACTTGTTTCAATTTTGATATTGAAAATCATAACTTCTATTTTGTTATAATAGGTTAAATAGAACAAAGGTATCGAAATACATCTTTGTGAACCAATACATTAGAAATACACCAATACATTAGACATACATCTTAGCAGCCATTGTAACGAAGGCATACTAAGAGTTCTTTCTATAATCTTCTATTTCACACACCTTAACCTCATTTGGTCCAATGAACATGAAGATATTTGTGTTTCCATTTGAGACCACATATGTGAGATTATAATATCATTATTGTTGGTGTTCCATCATACTTAATTGAGGTTTTATGAAGTTTGGTTGTGTTTTGTGTTTGTATGTTACTTAGGGTTTCCAGAATTTATGTCTATGGTAATTGAATTTTTATTTTATTTTATTTTTTAATGATTTTATATAATTA